>JAHLWY010000437.1:0-83289 GCA_020002185.1 Paraescarpia echinospica
GCCGTTCCTGGAGGCCGTTGACAAGCAGTTCACCTTCTATCGGCAGCGCCGCATCGACATGTTCAAGGACGCCATCAGCGTGCCGGGCCTGACGCTGCTGTATCTCTTCAACGATCTACCGTCGTCGCTCCACTTCACGCTCTTCAACGAGTCGAACAAGGACCTGCACCGGCTCCTACAGTCGCAGATCGTCGGTGGGCCCTCGATCATTTTCGCGCGCTATCACGAGGCCGGCGTGACCGCCCTTCGGCGCGAGGAGTACGGCGAGTCGGCGCGCCCCTGTCGCTCTATTGTGGGCTTCGACGCAAACGGCCTCTATCTATGGGCGATCACGCAGGAGATGCCGACGGGGTGGTACACGCGCCGGCGCGCGGACAACGCCTTTCGCCCGGAGCGCGTACACCGCTACGGCCGCCTGGCCGTCGAGTGGCTGACGTGGGAGGGGGGACGGACGGGGGCCCACATACGTCACCAGCTCAACGGGCGCGAGAAGCGCGTCGGCAAGTACCGGGTCGACGGCTGGTGTGGCGCGACGCGGACGGCGTACCAGTTCCAAGGGTGCTTCTTCCACGGCTGTCCGTGCACGGGGAGGGAGACGAACGCGGTGAACGGTAAGCCGATGAGCCAACTGTACGCCGAGACGGCCGCCGTCACGGCCTACCTTCGCCGCTTCGTCGCCGTCGTCGAGATGTGGGAGTGCTAGTGGCGCGCGACGCGACCGCCGCCGCCGCCACCGCGGAGCTGGACCGGCGACGGCGCCGTGACGCGGTCGACGATCCTGAAGGCCGTGCTCGACGGCACGCTGTTCGGCCTCGTCGAGTGCGACATCGCCGTTCCGGCCGCGCTCCGCGACACCTTCGCCGAGATGCAGCCGATCTTCAAGAACGCCTACATCGAGCGCGACGATCTCAGCCTGTTCATGCGTCGCTACGCCGAAACGCACGACCTCCTCATCCGGCCTCAGCGCACGCTCGTGGGGAGCTTCTTCGGCGTCAAGATTCTACTCGCGACGCCGCTACTGCGGTGGTATCTGCGGCACGGACTCGTCGTCGAGCGCGTCTACCAGATCGTCGAGTACGAGCCGGTCGCGTGCTTACGCCGCTTCGGCGACACGGTCTCCGCCGCGCGCCGCGCGGTCGACGACGACCCCGACAAGGCCATCATCGCCGACACGTTTAAACTGCTCGGCAACAGTTCCTACGGGAAAACGATCACGCGCGTCGACCTGCACCGCAACATCAAGTTATGCACGGCCGCCGGCGCCTCGACGCTGATCAATAATCGTCGCTTCCGTCAGCTCGACGTCGTCGTCCCCGACGGCCTCTACGAGGTGGCGCTGAACAAGCGAACCGTCCGGTACGCGCTGCCCATCCAGATCGGCTACTTCGTCTATCAGTACGCCAAACTGCGCATGCTGGAGTTTTATTACGACTTCATCGCCGCC
This sequence comes from Paraescarpia echinospica, assembly GCA_020002185.1. Classification (NCBI taxonomy): domain Eukaryota; kingdom Metazoa; phylum Annelida; class Polychaeta; order Sabellida; family Siboglinidae; genus Paraescarpia; species Paraescarpia echinospica. The sequence goes on from JAHLWY010000437.1 coordinate 1,445, forward strand.
TACATTCCGCGCCCCCTGTTCCACTGCGCGATGGACACGGACTCGGCGTATTTGAGCCTCGCGGGGCGCCGACTCGACGAGCTCGTGGCGGCGGCCAAGCGCGAACACTACTTTCGACACCGCGGCGAGTGGTTCCCGTCGGAACACTGCGACGCGCACGCGGAGGCGTACTTGCGGTGCCGGCTCGCCGGCCGAGCGTGGGACGCGCCCGACGAGTGTTGCGCGCGTCGGCGCCGGTACGACAAGCGAACGCCGGGCCTCTTCAAAGAGGAATGGTCCGGCCGCGGAATCGTCGCGCTCTGCAGCAAGACGTACTACTGTTTCGGCGGCGACGACGGCGGCGACAAGTACAGTACGAAGGGGCTGAGCAAGCGTCAGAACGACGTCGACAAGGACGCCTTCCTCGACGTGCTGCGCCGCCAACGGAGCGGCGGCGGCCGGAACCGCGGCTTCCAAGTGAAGGAGTCGTCCGTGCTGACGTACGTTCAGGAGCGCGCGGCGTTGAGCTACTTCTACGCCAAACGGCGCGTGCTCGACGACGGCGTCACCACGGCGCCGATACTCGTATAACGAGGGACCTCCCTCCCTCCCTCCCTACCTAGGGGTAGGGACCCCTACCTAGGGGTAGGGACCCTACCTAGGGGACTATGTATGTATGTATGTATGCGTGCGAATAAAAATGCGAACACTCGGTACAGTTTTCATCGTTTTATTCAGTAATAGCAAGCGATAGCGCAATAATACAACCTCACTACTTCGGTCTTGCCTGCCTAGCGCGGCGAGGAGCCCGCGACCGGCGGGTCCGACAAAGTCGGTTCGGATTCTCGGTCGTCTAATAATAACAACAAGCGATAATAGGCAGCGTTTAATGAGGCTTTAGCCAGTCGAATACGAGACAGTCGTTGGCCACCCTATCGGGGCCGAACAGGCACTGGAAGCCGCTTAGCGGCATTCCGCGGCACCGTAAGAGCAGGTAGGTGACGCAATATTGTCCGCACACGTTAGGTACGCCGCTCTGCAGTCGCTTGTCGTTGTGCGTCCACGAGTCGCAGTTGCGGTTCAGGAAGTCGCGGAAGTCGGCGTGCAGCGGCGGACGGCCGTACGGATCGAAGTACTCGCCTCGCCGGTCGGCACCCACGTAGACGGCCACCCAGTGCTCTCCCGGTTCGTCGCCGTCGTCGGTGTTGCACACGAACGCCGTCGGGTAGGCGGTGAGCCGCCGCCCCGGCAGCTCGTCTTTGGGCACGACGCCGACGACGATGTTTTTAGTGTACGCGTCGATCGCCAGGCGACGCATCAGCTGAAACGTGTCCATCTCAGAAGTCGTACACGACGTTCCGGTTCTTGTCGATTTCGAGCACCGTCTCGAACTCCCCGTACACGACGACGTTCACCGTCCGGGCGAGCGCGAGCGCGAAGTGGATCTCGGCGCGCAGGTTCCCCGTACGCACGACGTTGAAGTGTTCGCCGTCGCAGCAGTCGGGCGACAGGTCGAAGCCGAATATGGTGTAGCCGCTGCCGAACTCGCCGCGCGTCACATCGAACCCCTCGTCCTCGTACGCCTTCCCCGTCGCGGCGAACAGGTTCATATAGCTTCGGATGTAGCGCCGATGCGCGAAGTCCGGCTGCAGCGGCTTGCTCGGCACCTGGCGTCCGTCGACGTAGAGGGCGAAGAAGTTTATGTCGTTGTGCTTCGCGTTGAACGGGTTTTTATCGTAGGCCCCGTTGTAGGCGTCGTTGTCGATCAGGCACATGAACACGCGTCTCGGGAGCGTGCCCAGATAGACGTTCTCGTGCGTGTGCGACATCGTACCCTGCGGTATCGAGAACACCTTGCAGTCGACGCGGCGCATCGGATACTTGGCCGTCCCGTGCGTCAGCGCCTTGATGTGGCCGAGCTGGACGGCCGGGTTCAACTTGACCTTGCGCGCCTGCAGGTAGGCCTCCAGCAGAACGATCTTGAACCCCGGATCGACGACGTCGCCCATGAGCGCGAAGGCGTCCTTGCTTCGCACCAGTCGCATCTTCAGGTCGACGCCGTTCACAAGGCACCGGTTTTGCATGAGCACGTCGACGTGCAGGCGTCCTATCATGTCGAACTCGCGGCTACCGTGTACGAAATCGTGCCGATGCGAGAAGCCGCCGTTGTTGTTGTTGGTCGCCTCCATGCGCCCGGCGGTATCCTTGCACCACAGGTCGGCCTCGAGCTGCGACTTTTTGGCGTCGGGCCCGTAACTGAGCAGGGTCTCGAGGTAGGCCCGAAACGGGTACGTATTCGACGACGGCGTCACGAGCGTGCCGTTCAGCGTCACGTCGACCTGACTGAACATCGAATGCAGGAAATTGTTGACGGGCGCCACGACGCTGTCGTTCGCGAGCGCGGCACCGTCCCCTTCACCACCTTGGCGCGCACGTACAGTCTAACGGACGACAGGTCCAGATAGTCGTCTCCGGATCCCGGAATGAGAAACTCGATAGGGCCGCCAGCGTCGAGGGCCGTCAGCGGCTGGTGATCGATCCACTGGCCGCTCTCGATGCTCGTCTGCGTCGTCGGCACGCTGAACAGGTCCAGTTCGGACTTTACGCCCTCGCACGACTGCCGATGCACGAACGCCATCCTACTACGTCTGCTTCGTTCGACGGCGCCTCCCCTTACTGTCAGGCGCCGCCTTGCCGGTCGGCCTTATGTACCCCGCCGAGGTAAAGCTCTTTACGACTACCACCGATGCACTACTACTACTACGCAGGAAATACGTCGTCGCTCGGCCTCGTTCGACGGCGCCTCTTCTTGCTGGCCGTCGCCGGCTTGCCGGGCGGCTTTATGCGTCGTCGTCGCTTTTTCGGCGGGGGGGCCTATTCAGCAGGCCGTCGAGAAGGTCGGCGCCCGCCTCCCTCGCGCGCCTCTTTACCGCCTGTTTCAGATTGCCGCCGGCGACGACGTCCTGCGCCACGCGCACGCCCGTCTTGAGCGCGCGCTTGCCCAGCGCCATGGCCCCTCTCTTGATAAGCGGCATGGCGCTTCGAAACAGGCTGCCGAAGAGATTACCCAGTCCGTGACCCCGCTGCGCTCGGGCGCCTACGAACACCGGCAGGCCACCGCCGACCTGCCGCGTGTAGTAGTCCTCGTACACGTTTCGCGTCATCGTCAGAACAGTTTCGACTTGCGGCGTCGGACGTGAAGCGTCGTCACGACTTTTCCGTTCTCGAATGGTATCGACTGACCGAGGTCGTCTCTTATATCTATCTCGATCGAATCGAATTGGCGCCGCAGGAGCGGCGCGTATTGGACGCGGTCGAAGATGTTCGATACGATGCTGCCGTTCAAACCGTGGACGGGGACGGCTCGGATGAGGGGGGCGAATACATCGCCGACGATGCGCGTCTCCACGATGTCCGCGTACACGAACAGGGTGTCGACGCCGCCGCTCAGGTCCACCGGGTGGGGCGCCTCGCACTCGAACATGTACCCCGGGGGCAGGGCGCCGCCGTCCGCGGGCGTCCCGTAACTCGCGATATAGTCCGACTCGAAGCCTAGTATCCGGCTCAGGCGCCCGTCCCGCAGCATGTTAATTTCGACGCCCGGCGATAGAAGCAACGTCATCCGATTAGTGATGGCGCTGTACACTATTCGCACCTTCACCGTGTCGGTGCTCAGTTTCGCCAACGCCTCGTTGATTTTGCGCATCAGCTTTTTGGCGTTGCTGTAAAAGCCGTGCGGAATGTTGGCCTGACGGGCAATTTTTCCCCCGTCCTCGGTGGTGAAAAAGCCCACCTCCCCCCTCTCGCACGCCACGAAGAAGTAGGCGTCCACCGGCCTCACATTGTACCAGCTATGCGTGTACTGTAGCGACACCAGGCCGCATTCCCACTCCCCCGACAGGTCGACGCGCTGCGGCAGATTCGTCGTGTAGTGCGTCAACGTGTTTTCGGGGTGCGCCTTCATAGACGCGTTGCTCGGCAACGTGACGTAAAAGTCAGACGACGACGCCATCGCGCCTCCTCATAGACGGACTCGGCAGTAGGTAGCCGAGGCAACTACTCAGCAGCGCCGTCCACAGGTTGGAGTCGGCCGTGCCGCGCGTTAGATTGTATATACTGACGACGATCACCGTGTACAGGACGACGATCTGGCACAGGAAGACGATCTCGGCCTTAGGGCATTCGTTGCCGCAGAGACGCCAAGGAACGCTCGTGACGGAGGAGGCGTCGACGGCATCGGGCGCACCCACAGAGACGCATGAGGCGTCGACGGGTGTAGCGACAAATGCGCCTGAGTCGACGGCGGTGGGCGGCTTCTGCATTGGCTGCTACTGCTGCTGCTGCTGTCGTCTCGTCCGCACACATCGCGCTACTGCCGTCCGACGCTACGGCGCCGTTCCTTTATCCGCGCAGGCACACCATAGAGCGAGTTCGTCGACGGGCGTGGGGGCGACGGCGGTGTTGGTGGCGCGGCTCTCTTCTCCTCGGCAGTCTACTAATACAGCACGGTCCCCTTACAAAAAAAAAACGAAAAGCCGTTGCACAGCCCCGCCTCGTGCAGTCGCCAGCACCCCGCGTGGCGCATCCAACGCGTCGTCGTCATCCCTTATAGGTCACGCAGATAAATCATAGAGCGAGTTCGCCGACGTTGCGGGCGACGTCGATAGCATCGGTCGCAGCGACAACGGTAGCGGCGCCGGACGTCGGAAGAAAGTCTCCAGCGCTCTGCGTGTTCCGTCCAACAGCGCGTCGCCATCAGCCCTTATAGTCCACGAGCTCCTTGGCGTCGATCCAGCTATTGAACGAGGCCGGATAGCCGAACCATTTGACGAGCACCTCTTCGCCCTTACCGCGTCGTCGACGACGTCTCTGTAGAACGGCTTCCACCCGATATAGTTTGTCCTTCTCAACGATCACTTTTTGTAGCTCCAGCCCGTAGAAGGTGCCGTCCAGTATCGTGCCGGCGTCGTCCATCAGTCGGTAAACAGGAGGGTCGGTCGGGTGCGAATCTACGACGGTGAAAAGCTCTTCGCTCCAGTTAGGCATGTACCCCTTCTTGAAGACGCCCTTCGCCTTGGTGATGCGTACGCGATCCCCCGCTCGCAGTTTCGGCTTGCTTTTTTGACACCCTCCTCCGCCGCCGTACAGACGCTGCCACACGCTCTCCTGATTCGACGCGTCGACGCTCGCCGGCGTCCTACCGATGCTTCGATGGTAGGCGTTGTTGTACGACCGCACGAAGTCCTGCAACGGCTCCACGAACCTCAGCGTCTGATGCTTCGTAAAGTACCGCCACATGCGCGTCTTCAGCGTACGATTGAATCGCTCCACGACGCTCGCCTTCGTCTCCTCGTTGTGCGTCACGAAATGGTGGACGCCGCGCGCCCTCAAAAGCGCCTGAAGGGGCCTGTTCAGAAACTCCGTCCCCTTGTCGGTCTGCAGGACGTGCGGCGGCGACGACGACAGCAGCCCCTCGAAGGCCGCGACGAGCGCCGGACCGGATTTGCGCTTCAACGGAACGCACCACGCCCGCTTCGAGAAGACGTCGATGACCGTCAATAAGAACGCTATGCCGTCGTTGTGGTTTTTCAGTTTAGCCACGTCGACGAGATCGGCTTGCCACTGCTGGTTTCGACCGCCCACGATAACGCGACGTCGCTTAAATCGGCGCCTAACCGGCTTGTGAAGCGTATAGGCGTCCTGCGCCGCCAGCCATCGCCCGACGACCGGCTTGGGCAACGCGGCCGACCGGCGCAACGCGTCGACGCCGCCATAACTCCCTGCCCGTTTCGGGTCGAAGTAGGCGCGCTTCAGTTGGCCGTCGCGTTGTTGGCGCTCTCGTTGCGCACCACGAGTCCGCCGGGGCACCACCGCCATGGAGCGCGCGGCGCCGACGACGATACGGCGAACAAGAGGGCGGCTACGATGACCGCCGCAATTACGACGGCTACGACGACGACGAGTACTGATCTTCGGGCGGCGGGCATCCTCTACGGGGGGCGGGCTAAAAGCTGGACCACGGCATACGCTCGACGGACCGAGTGCGCCCCTTTCGCTTCTGCTCGCGCTCGACGGACCGAGTGCGCCCCTTTCGCTTCTGCTCGCGCTGTATATACGCCCGACGCTGGGGGTTGCCGACGAATTCCATAGGGACGTTCAGGCGCCTTATATGGTCGCCGAACGCTTCCCAGCCAACCGGCGCGGGGGTCCTCTTACGCGTTCGCATGAGATCGTTCACGAGATCTACCATATTGCTTCCGGCGATAGGCGTACCGTCGTACACGAGCTCCGCTCGATCGTTCCAGCGAATCAGCGGGTCGGCCTTCAGTCGCGTCAACAGGAGGCGGGCCTTTTCTTTCAGCACTTTCGGTACGCTCTTCACGACCTCGCTCTCCATCTCCCCCGGTAATTGATCAGACGTAGGTGACGGCGGCGGCGGCGCCGGCGGCTGATCGGACGACGACTCGTTCTTCACTACGGACACGCGCATCGGCTGCTGCGCGCGAGACGCCTCCATGGCGTTGTAACGACTCAGCAGTTGATTGTACGCCACCACCTTTTCGCCTTCGGATAAATCTGCACGCTCGAGAACGGCTTTCATATCGCCGTCCAGGCTACTCATCACACGCGACGTGGTCGTAGTCGGTTGCGATAGTAACGGAAGTAGTCGCTCCACCAACCGGGGGTCTACCAGCGCCATCTTCTTCGCGTGCTGCATCAACCGAAAGCCTGCCTGAGGAGGGGCAGAAAGGTGCTCGCCAACGGCGCCAGCAGCGCCGTCAGAAACGCGCCCGAACCCGTCTGCAGGACGGCCCTCTTCCGTTTGATGGCTACTTTTTTCGACGCTAACTTGCGCAAATTGTTCCTTTACTTTAACAGCACTTTTCGGTTTTTAGGCGTCAATTTCACGTTCCCTAGCAGAATGTTATACGCGCAGTCGGCCAGACTGCAGATGAGGTCGGCGTCCGCGTGAGTGATTACCGCCTTTCTCAGATTCGTATTCCCCTTGTGGCGGCGCAACAGCTGCAGGGCAAGGATGTGCCTCTTCACGCGCTCTGTCATCCTGCCGACTGACGGCGGTCGCGGCGCCTCCCGCCTTTTGTATAGTCTCGTCGGCACATAGACGTACTGAACGGGGTCGTCGGGGAAAATTTCCGTACGCAGGCGCATGGTTTCCGGCGTTTCCTGTTTGAGATCCACCAGGAGGTAACCGTAGGCGGCCGACGTGGCATCTTTGTACGCCTCCACCATGTAGTTGACCCTACCCGGGTACATCTGCTTCGCCAGGTGGCCTACTTGTCCAGCGTCCCGGGGACTCTTGAAGAGGACCATATACTGCGCGTTTAAACTGATTGTGCGATTTTCTTTCCCTTTCGGAAAGAGATTCTGCAAAAGCTGTACGACGGACGCGTTGCAGTGGTGACTTTTTTTAGTAAACAAAGTCGTGACGCTACTATCAGTCTCCGACATCAGGTCATCGAGCACTAGAAGCGTCCTCGTTTTGGCGTCCAGCAGCGACGGATCCGGCAAACCGTCTACAAATTCTACGCCGGACATAGAGTCGTAAGCGGCCTGCCACTGGCCGTAACACCACAGAATTTTCTCCGGTGGCGGCGAAATCATACACGAAGCAAACTTTAACAGGCGTACAACGAAAGTAGTCTTCCCGCACCCCGTAGGGCCGGACACTATACACGTAAAAGGGTGCTTCCACTTTCCGTCCATAGCAACATCTGGTGCGCCGACCACGTCACGGTCGCCTATATGCACCACCATCGTCGCTTTTCAGTCACTAGGGGAAGATTAGTCACTAGATGTCAGCACACGACATAACCATTACATAACCATTAGCTATTGCTAGTGCTACCCTCTAGTGAATGCGCTACTCATAACCATTACATAACCTTTTAGTTATTGCAAGTGCTTCCCTCTAGTGAAGGCGCTATTCATTTGTTACTAATTAGTACTTAATTAGTCACTAGAGGCCGACATTCACCCTTTTAATGCCTCCTCAGTTAGTAGAGGGCGACACCCTCTTTCTCATGACCCCCATCAATCACTTTGACGTTTACTATAATCATACTGCTAAAAAACGTAGGAATTCTACTTATAAAAAACTCAAAAGCCTTTGATCTTAGGTCACTTCCGGGGATGGCGAGACCGGAACCACTACTACCATATTATGGTCTCATAAAGAATGAAATTCCTCCTACCTTATCTGCTGGCGTTGGCATATAGGGTTTACGTTAACGCACGACGCTGGTGATTGCATTCGAATTTCAATGACAATGTTTATACATTGTCTTCGCTTCTGTCAGTTTGGCGTTCGGTCTTGACTCTTGTCGACTTGAGATGAGTCGCTGCGCTACCATTGCGACGTCAATCTAATTTATGTTGGCCTTGTGTTTCGTCCGCGCTAACACCACGATGTGTTATGCTGTCTATATATTCAATAGTACGTTACTTATGTATATAATTAACATATTGACGTAACGAGCCTTGTGAAATTGAAGACGAGAATTTATTCCAAGATGGAAGATTCCTGTGTTGGCGCCACTGCGCATGCACCAAGTATGGGCGTTGTATGGAGAGCCAAAGTGGTATGAATCAAAACAGTCACTTCTATCTCCAGGTCTCTTTCTGCAGGCTAAATGAGATAGCAATCGTACTAATACACAAATTATGAAAATTGTGAAAAGCCACTAATATCAAACAGTTGCATCATCAATGCTTCTTATTGATATCGACAATACCAAATGTTCGTATGACGCATTACTCTGTCGTGTTTTCAGGAAGATGTAGTCCACATTGTGAATCATGCGAGCGTATAGAAAATGGCATATGTCTTAGGTGTGCTAAAGGGTACGCACCGTCGCCACGGACAGGGATGTGCAGTAAGTATTATTATTTACATTGTACAAATTAATAGAGGGTAAGCAAGGACTGCGGTGATTGTGATTCTGAAACTACCTTGGCAAAAAAGCGTGTATTTTGTGATTTTACGATTATTTAAAAATAACATCCATGGCTTTGAAATCTTGTTTTGTGTATGAGTTTTATAGAAAATACATAAAATTGTCACATATATAAATTCAATCTAGGAAAATGTTGGGAATTTCTTTTTTCATAAATATTTGTAAAGACAAGGTTTCTCCTATATGATATACTACTCTTCTTATTTGTTACCAGCACCAGTTAATTATGCTACAAGAAGTCAAATAAGACAAACCGTCTCTTATCTGTATTGTTATTTATGCCCATTAACCCAGGCATATAACAAAATACTACAATGCTTATTACGGCATCGCCGTTTATTAAGACATCCGGATATTGTGGTAGATGGTAGGTGTCTCTTAGGGGTACTCGTTTACCGCAGTAGTTGTGCTTAAAGTAATCATATGATTAGCTAGTCAGTGATTTTTCGAAGTAAAATATCGGTGTGTTTTCCAAAGAAAGTATTGTCCATCTAATTATTTTGGTTATAATCTTTAATAATACGCATGAATAAGGTATACACCCTATCCTATGAAAATAATCAAATATATTTAGGACTTTGTCAAAAAAACTGTATAAATAATGTGACACCTACAAAACAATGATAGCTATCGTACTTACTTGCATATCATTTTCTTTTATTTTGTGTGACACATAAAGCTCGCACAAGGTCTCGACAGACCTCTTTCTCTTAAGCTCTCCTTGCTGCTGTGCCCCAGGTCAGCCCAGCCGTCTTCATTTCTTCTTTTATTTTTCGTTGCCAAGTAGTTTTTGGTCTGTCTTTTGTTATATTTCCTTCTGGAGTCCAGGGTTGTCCTGTTTAGCTGGCATGTTGCTGCTCATTTTGTATTCATGGATAAACCATGACCAGCTCCTCTTTTCAGGATAAGGCAGATATGTTGTTGATTTGTTGCTGGCTGGAGTCTGGTGTTGCAGAAAGTATCGGGTCAGTCAACTGTCTTTATCTTCCTTATGCAAGTGTTGTGGAAGCTGGAGAGTTTACTGGTGACCTGCTGAGTCATGCGCCAGCTCTTCGAGCAGTATAGGAACATACAGAGAACATTCCACTGCATAGTAGATTCTGCGTTTTCTTTTTTTGGAGTATATTGAACATCTCCATAGTCGTTGTAGATTGAAAAATGCTGACATGGCTTTTCCCAGTCGTGTTTTGATATCTTCGTCTGCACCTCCTTCTCCTTATATACCGATGATGCAGCCCATGTTGGTAATCTTGTTTATATATTTTAGGCGATGGTTGTTGTTTATGATAGACTTACGAGTTCGGTTGTTGATGTCAATACATTTTTGTTTTTGCAATAACATATATAATAATGAAACTGGCTGTTGTTCTATGTTGCATGCTTTCCTCTGTACTTGGTCTCGAGTGTGGGAGGCAGAATGAGACCATCTACACAGATTATATATTTGAATGAAGAGCAAAGGTTCCACATCATGCCAGTCCCCTTTTGTGTGATCATGTCTTTTGTTGCAAAATCGATTGTTAGGGTGAATAGAAATTATGACATGACATACCCTGACGACGTTTGACGCCGGATTTCATAGTGACTTTGGGTGTTGAGTTTCCGACACCGCAGAAGGCGTTCTTTAAGAAGAGACAAGATAAGCTTGTCTACTGTTGTTTTCATTCGTGCCATGACGATCTTAGAGAACATGTTACTTGGAGTGGAGAGTAGAGTAATTGCCCTAAATTGCTGCAGTCAAAGAAGGGCTTTATTCCATATGTCAACGAAGATAGGGTGTTTTATTTCCACTGCCGTTTGCAGGTCTATCTTGAAAATGTCTACGTATAATATGTATGTTCCTGGAGCTTTGTTCTTCCCCAGCGTGGGTATTGATGCTTTAACTTCTGCATTCGTTGAATGGTCACTTCTATCTCCAGGTCTCTTTCTGCAGGTTAGATGAGATAGCATTCATACTAATACACAAATTATGAAAATTGTGAAAAGCCACTAACATCAAACTGTTGCATCATTAATGCTTCTTATTTATATCGACAAAGTCAATTGTTCGTACGACGCATTACTCTGTCGTGATTTCAGGAAGATGTAGTCCACGTTGTGAATCATGCGAGCGTATAGGACACGGCAGATGTCTTAGGTGTGCTGAAGGGTACGCAACGTCGCCACGGACAGGGATGTGCAGTAAGTATTATTATTTACATTGTACAAATTAATAGAGGGTAAGCAAGAACTGCGGTGATTGTGATTCTGAAACTACCTTGGCAAAAACGCGTGTCTTTTGTGATTTTTCGATTATTTTAAAATAACACCCATGACTTTGAAATCTTTTTTTGCGTATGAGTTTTATAGAAAATACATAAAATTGTCACATATATAAATTCAATCTTGGGAATTGTTTTTTTTATAAATATTTGTAAGGACATAAGGCTTCTCCTATATGATATACTACTCTTCTTATTTGTTACCAGCTCCAGTTAATTATGCTACAAGAAGTCAAATAAGACAAACCGTCTCTTATCTGTATTGTTATTTATACCCATTAACCCAGGCATATAACAAAACACTACAATGTTTATTACGGCATCGCCGTTTATTAAGACATCCGGATCTTGTGGTAGATGATAGGTGTCTCTTAGGGTTACTCGTTTACCGCAGTAGTTGTGCTTAAAATAATCATATCATTAGCTAGTCCGTGATTTTTCGAAGTAAAATATCAATATCTTTTCCAAAGAAAGTATTGTACATCTAATTGTTTTGGTTATAATCTTTAAAAATACGTATGAATAAGGTGTACACCCTATCCTATGAAAATAATCAAATACATTTAGGATATTGTCAAAAAAACTGTTTAAACAATGTGACACCTACAAAACAAAGAAGGCTATCGTACAAACTTTTTCTTTTGTGTTGTGTGGCACATAAAGCTCGCACAAGGTCTGGACAGACCACTTTCTCTTGAGCTCACCTTGCTGCTGTGCCCCAGGTCAGCCCAGCCGTCTTCATTTCTTCTTTTTTTGTTCGTTACCAAGTTGTTTTTGGTCTGTCTTTTGTTATATTTCCACATCATGCCAGTCCCATTTTGTGTGATCATGTTTTATGTTGCAAAATTGAGTGTTAGGGTGAATAAAAATTATGACATGACATACCCTGACGACGTTTGACGCCGGATTTCACAGTGTCTTTGGGTGTTGAGTTTCCGACACCGCAGAAGGCGTTCTTTAAGAAGAGACAAGATAAGCTTGTCTACTGTTGTTTTCATTCGTGCCATGACGATCTTAGAGAAAATGTTACTTGGTGTGGAGAGTAGATTAATTGCCCATCAATTGCTACAGTCAAAGAAGGGCTTTATTCCATATGTCAACGAAGATACAGTGTTTTATTTCCACTGCCGTTTGCAGGTCTGTCTTGAAAATTTCTACGTATAATATGTATGTTTCTGGAGCTTTGTTTTTCCCCAGTGTGGTATTGATGCTTTAACTTCTGCATTCGTTGGATGGTCACTTCTATCTCCAGGTCTCTTTCTGCAAGTTAGATGAGATAGCAATCGTATAATATATATAATTTCTGATAATTTTGGAAAGCCGCTAATATCAAACTGTTGCATCGCCAATGCTTCTTATTGATAACGACAAAACCAAATGTTCGTACAACGCATTACTCTGTCGTGTTTTCAGGAAGATGTAGTCCATATTGTAGATCCTGCGTGAATATAGGACCAGACAGATGTGATATGTGTGCTCTAGGGTACAATCTGTCGCCACTGACAGGGATGTGCAGTAAGTATTATTATTTACATTGTACAAACTAATAGAGGATAAGCAAGAACTGCGATGATTGTGATTCTAAAACTGCCTTGGCAAAAACGCGTGTCTTTTGTGATTTTCCGTCTATTTTTATATAATATCCATGGGTTTTAAAAAAAAAATGTTGTATGAGTTTTATAGAAAATACATGATATTGTCACATATATCAATTTAAACTAGGAAAATGTTGTGAATTGTTTTTTTCATATATAGTTGTAAAGACATAAGGTTTCTCCTATATGATATACTACTCTTCTTATTTGTTACCTGCTTCAGTTAATTATGCTACAAGAAATCAAATAAGACAAACCGTCACCTATCTGTGTTGCTATCTATGCCCATTAACCCAGCCATATAACAAAGCACTACAATGTTTATTACGGCGTCGCCGTTTATTAAGACATCAGGACCTTATGGTAGATTGTATGGGTCTCTTAGGGGTACTCATTTACCACAGTAGTTGTGCTTAAAAATAATCATATCATTAGCTAGTCAGAGATTTTTTGATATTAAATATCAGTGTCTTTTCGAAAGAAAGTATTGTACATTTAGTTATGTTGGTTATAATCTTTAATAATACGCATGAATAAGGTATACACCTTATCCTATGAAAATAATCAAACACATTTACGATATTGTCAAACAAACTGTATAACAAATGTGACACCTACAAAACAATTATAGCTATCGTACTTACTTCCATGTCATTTTGTTCGTGTTATGTGGCACATAAATCTCACACAAGGTATCGACAAACCCCTCTCTCTTGAGCTCTCCTTGCTGCTGTACCACAGGTCATCCCAACCGTCTTCATTTCTTCTTTTATTGTTCGTTGCCAAGTTGTTTTTGGTCTGTCTTTTATTACATTTCCTTCTGGATTCAAGGGTAGTGCTGGCTGGCTGGCATGTCGCTGCTCATCTTGTGTTCATGAATAAACCATGACCAGCTCGTCTTTTCAGGATGAGGCAGATATGTTGTTGATTTGTTGCTGGCTGGAGTCTGGTGTTGCAAAAAGTCTCAGGTCAGTAAACTTTCTTTATCTTCCTTATGCATGTGTTGTGGAAGGTGGAGAGTTTATTGGAGACCTGCTGAGTGATGCGCCAGCTCTCCGAGCAGTACAGGAGGAGCATAGAGAGGACATTGCACTGCATGGTAGATTCTGAGGTTTCTTTTTCTTGAGTTACTGAAATTATCCATAATCATTGTAGATTCAAAAAGGTGACTTGGCTTTTCCCAATCCTGTTTTGATATCTTCGTCTGCACCTCCTTCTCCTTGTATACCGATGATGCTGCCCAGGTTGGTAAATTTGCTTACATATTTTAGTCGATGGTTTTTGATTATGATATACTTATGAGTTCGGTTGTTGATGTCAATACTTTGGTCGTTTTTGCAATAACATATACACTAATGAAACTGGCTCTTGTTCTATGTTGCATGCTTTCCTCTGCATTTGGTCTCGAGAGTGAGAGGCAAAACGAGATCATCTACACAAATTAGATCTTAGAGTGAAGAGCAGAGGTTCCATATCAGGCCAGTCCGCTTTTGTGTGATCATGATTTCTGTTGCCAAATCGATGGTTAGAGTGAATAGAAATGATGACATGACATACACTGAGGACGTTTGACGCCGGATTTCACAGTGACTTTGGGTGTTGAGATTCCGACACCGCAACAGGCGTTCTTTAAGAAGAGACAAGATAAGCTTGTCTACGGTTGTTTTCATTCGTGCCATGACGGTCTTATAGAAAATGTTGCTTGGTGTGGAGAGTAATTGCCCTCCAATTGCTGCAGTCAAAGAAGGGAAACATATTTCCCTTCTTTTTCCCATATATGGAAGAAGAGAGGGTGTTTATCTCCACTGCCGTTTGCAGGTCTGTCTTGAAAATGTCTACTTATAATATATCTGTTCCTGGAGCTATGTTCTTCCCCAGTTTGGGTATTGATGCTTTAACCTCTGCATTCGTTGGATGATCACTTCTATCTCCAGGTCTCTTTCTGCAGGCTAGATGAGATAGCAATCGTACTAATAGACAAATTCTGATAAATGTGAAAAGCCACTAACGTCAAACTGTTGCATCATCAAAGCTTCTTATTGATATCGACAAAACCAAATATTCGTACGACGCATTACTCTGTCGTGTTTTCAGCAAGATGTAGTCAACATTGTGAATTATGCTACCATGTACGATGTGCTAGGTGTACTGAAAGGTACGCACCGTCGCCACGGACAGGGATATGCAGTAAGTATTATTATTTACATTGTACAAATTAATAGAAGATAAGCAAGAACTGCGATGATTTTGATTCTAAAACTGCCTTGGCAAAAACGCGTGTCTTTTATGATTTTCCGATTATTTTAAGATAATACCCATGGATTTAAAATCTTGTTTTGTGTATGAGTTTTATAGAAAATACATGAATTTGTCACATGTATAAATTAAATCTAGGAAAATGTTGGGAATTTTTTTTTCAGAAATATTTGTAAAGACATAAGGTTTCTCCTATATGATATACTACTCTTTTTATTTGTTACCAGCTCCAGGTAATTATGCTACAAGAATTCAAATAAGATAAACCGTCTCTTTTTGTATTGCTATTTATGCCCATTAACCCAGGCATATAACAAAACACTACAATGTTTATTACGGCATCACCGTTTATTAAGTCATCCGGACCTTGTGGTAGATGGTATGTGTCTCTTAGGGGTACTCATTTACCACAATAGTTGTTCTTAAAGGTCTGTCATGAAAATGTCTACGCATATTATGTCTGTTCCTGGAGCTTTGTTCTTCCCAGTGTGAGTATTGATGCTTTAACCTCTGCATTCGTTGGATGGTCACATCTATATCCAGGTCTCTTTCTGCAGGCTAGATGAGATAGCAATCATACTAATAGACACTTTCTGATAATTGTGAAAAGCGACTAGCATCAAACTGTTTTATCACCAATGCTTCTTATTGATATTGACTCAAACCATATGTTCGCACGACGCATTACTCTGTCGTGTTTTCAGGAAGATGTAGTCCACTTTGTAAATCCTGCGTGAAAACAGGACCAGACAGATGTGATTGGTGTGCTGAAGGTTACTCAGTGTCGCCACAGTCAGGGTTGTGCAGTAAGTATTACTATTTACATTGTTCAAATTAATAGAGGAAAAGCTATAACTGGGATGCTTGTAATTCTGAAACTGCCTTATCAAAAACGCATGTCTTTTGTGATTTTCTGACTATTTTAAAATATTACCCATGGCTTTAAAATCTTGTTTTGTGTATGAGTTTTTATTAAAATACATGACATTTTCACATGTATAAATTCAATCTAGGAAAATGTTGGGAATTGTTTTTGTCATAAATATTTGTAAAGACTTAAGGTTTCTCCTATATGATATACCACACTTCTTATTTGTTACCAGCACCAGTTAATTAAGCTACAAGATGTCAAATAAGACAAACGGTCTCCTATCTGTATTGTTATCAATGCCCATTAACCCAGCCATATATCAAAACACTAAAATGTTTATTACGGCAGCGCAGTTTATTAAGACATCCGGACCTTGTATTAGATGGTATGTGTCTCTTATGGTGTATTCATTTACCACAATAGTTGTGCATAAAAATAATCATATGATTAGCTAGTCAGTGGTGTTTCGAAGTAAAATATCAATGTCTTTTTCCAAAGAAAGTATTGTACATCTAATTATTTTGGTTATAATGTTTAATAATACACATGAATAAGGTATACACCCTATCCTATGAAAATAATCAAATACATTTAGGATATTGTCAAAAAAACTGTATAAACAATGTGACACCTGCAAAACAATGATAGCTATCATACTTACTTGCATATCATTTTTTTTCGTGTTGTGTGGCACATAAAGCTCGCACAAGGTCTCGACAGACCCCTCTCTCTTGAGCTCTCTTTGCTGCTGTGTCCCAGGTCAGCCCAGCAGTTTTCATTTCTTCTTTTATTGTTCGTTGCCAAGTTGTTTTTGGTCTGTCTTTTGTTATATTTCCTTCTGGAGTCCAGGGTAGTGTTGTCTGGCTGGCATGTCGCTGCTCATCTTGTATTCATGGATAAACCATGACCAGCTCCTCTTTTCAGGATAAGGCAGATACGTTATTGATTTGTTGCTGGCTGGAGTCTGGTGTTGCAGGGAGTCTCGGTTCAGTAAACATTCTTTATCTTTCCTTTGTACTTGGAATCGAGTGTGGGAGGCAGAATGAGGTCATTTACACATATTATATATTCGAGTGAAGAGCACAGGTTCCATATCATGCCAGTCCGCCTTTGTATGATCTTTTATTTGCCACATCGATGGTTAGGGTGAAAAGAAATGATGACATGACATACCCTGACGACTGTTGACGCCGGATTTTACAGTGCCTTTGGGTGATAAGTTTCCGACAGCGCAGAAGGCGTTCTTTAAGAAGAGACAACATAATCTTGTCTACCGTTGTTTTCATTCGTGCCATGACGATCTTAGAGAAGATGTTGCTTGGTGTGGCTAGAAGAGTAATTGCTTTTCAATTGCTGCATTCGAAGAAGGGAAGAATATTTCCCATCTTTTTCCCATATATCGAAGAAGAGAGGGTGTTTTATATGCGCTGCCGTTTGCAGGTCTGTCATGAAAATGTCTACGCATATTATGTCTGTTCCTGGAGCTTTGTTCTTCCCCAGTGTGAGTATTGATGCTTTAACCTCTGCAATCGTTGGATGGTCACTTCTATCTCCATGTCTCTTTCTGCAGGCTAGATGAGATAGCAATCGTACTAATAGACACATTCTGATAATTGTGAAAAGCCACTAGCATCAAACTTGCTAATCACCAATGCTTCTTATTGATATTGACAAAACCATATGTTCGCACGACGCATTACTCTGTCGTGTTTTCAGGAAGATGTAGTCGACATTGTAAATCCTGCGTGAAAACAGGACCAGGCAGATGTGATTGGTGTGCTGAAGGGTACTCACCGTCGCCACGGACAGGGATGTGCAGTAAGTATTATTATTTACATTGTTCAAATTAATAGAGGATAAGCTATGAATGGGATGCTTGTGATTCTGAAACAGCCTTGTCAAAAACGCGTGTCTTTTGTGATTTTCTGACTATTTGAAAATATTACCCATGGCTTTAAAATCTTGTTTTGTGTATGAGTTTTTATTAAAATACATGACATTTTCACATGTATTAATTCAATCTAGGAAAATGTTGGGAATTTTTTTTTTTTTATATTTGTAAAGACACAAGGTTTCTCCTATATGATATACTACACTTTTTATTTGTTACCAGCACCAGTTAATTATGCTACAAGATGTCAAATAAGACTAACGGTCCCCTATCTGTATTGTTATCTATGCTCATTAACCCAACCATATAACAAAACACTACAATATTTATTACGGCAGCGCCGTTTATTAAGACATCCGGACCTTGCGGTAGATGGTATGTGTCTCTTAGGGGGTATTCATTTACCACAATAGTTGTGCTTAAAAATAATCATATGATTAGCTAGTCAGTGAAGTTTAGAATTAAAATATCAGTGTCTTTTCCAAAGAAAGTATTGTACATCTAATTATTTTGGTTATAATGTTTAATAATAAGCATGAATAAGTTATACGCCCTATCCTATGAAAATAATCAAATACATTTAGGATATTGTAAAAAAAACCTGTGTAAACAATGTGACACCTGCAAAACAATGATAGCTATCATACTTACTTGCGTATCATTTTTTTCGTGTTGTGTGGCACGTAAAGCTCGCACAAGGTATCGACAGACCCCTCTCTCTTGAGCTCTCTTTGCTGCTGTGCCCCATGTCAGCCCAGCAGTTTTCATTTCTTCTGTCATTGTTCGTCGCCAAGTTGTTTTTGTGGTCTGTCTTTTGTTATATTTCCTTCTGGAGTCCAGGGTAGTGCTGTCTGGCTGGCATGTCGCTGCTCATCTTGTATTCATGGATAAACCATGACCAGCTCCTCTTTTCAGGATAAGGCAGATACGTTGTTGATTTGTTGCTGGCTGGAGTCTGGTGTTGCAGAGAGTCTCGGTTCAGTAAACATTATTTATCTTCCTTATGCAAGTATTGTGGAAGTTGGAGAGTTTATTGGTGACCTGCTGAGTCATGCTCCAGCTCTCCGAGCAGTACAGGAGCACAGAGAGAACATTGCGCTGCATGGTAGATTCTGTGTTTTCTTTTTTTTTGGAGTTGCTGAACATCTCCATAGTCGTTGTAGATTAAAAAATGCTGACTTGACTTTTCCCATTCGTGTTTTGATATCTTCGTCTGCACCTCCTTCTCCGTGTATACTGATGATGCTGCCCATGTTGGTAAATTTGCTTACATTTTTTTGTCGATCGTTTTTATTATGATAGACTTACGAGTTCGGTTGTAGATGTCAATACTTTTGTCGTTTTTGCAATAACATATATAATAATGAAACTGGCTTTTGTTCTATGTTGCATGCTTTCCTCCGTACTTGGTCTCGAGTGTGGGAGGCAGACTGCGGTCATTTACACAGATTATATATTCGAGTGAAGAGCACAGGTTCCATATCATGCCAGTCCGCCTTTGTATGATCTTTCTTTTGCCACATCGATGGTTAGGGTGAATAGAAATGATGACATGACATACCCTGACGACTGTTGACGCCGGATTTTACAGTGCCTTTGGGTGATGAGTTTCCAACACAGCAGAAGGCGTTCTTTAAGAAGAGACAAGATAAGCTTGTCTACCGTTGTTATCATTCGTGCCATGACGATCTTATAGAAGATGTTGCTTGGTGTGGATAGAAGAGTAATTGCTTTTCAATTGCTGCAGTCGAAGAAGGGAAGCATATTTCCCTTCTTTTTCCCATATATCGACGAAGAGAGGGTGTTTTATCTCCGCTGCCGTTTGCAGGTCAGTCATGAAAATGTCTACGCATATTATGTCTGTTCATGGAGCTTTGTTCTTCCCCAGTGTGAGTATTGATGCTTTAACCTCTGCATTCGTTGGATGGTCACTTTTATCTCCAGTTCTCTTTCTGCAGGCTAGATGAGATAGCAATCGTACTAATAGACACATTCTGATAATTGTGAAAAGCCACTAGCATCAAACTTGCTAATCACCAATGCTTCTTATTGATATTGACAAAACCATATGTTCGCACGACGCATTACTCTGTCGTGTTTTCAGGAAGATGTAGTCGACATTGTAAATCCTGCGTGAAAACAGGACCAGGCAGATGTGATTGGTGTGCTGAAGGGTACTCAGTGTCGCCACAGTCAGGGTTGTGCAGTAAGTATTATTATTTACATTGTTCAAATTAATAGAGGAAAAGCTATAACTGGGATGCCTGTGAATCTGAAAAGT
Source organism: Paraescarpia echinospica (assembly GCA_020002185.1). Classification (NCBI taxonomy): domain Eukaryota; kingdom Metazoa; phylum Annelida; class Polychaeta; order Sabellida; family Siboglinidae; genus Paraescarpia; species Paraescarpia echinospica. Next base: position 21,554 of record JAHLWY010000437.1, read on the forward strand.
CTTTTGTGATTTTCTGACTATTTAAAAAAATTACCCATGGCTTAAAAATCTTGTTTTGTGAATGAGTTTTTATTAAAATACATGACATTTTCACATGTATAAATTAAATCTAGGAAAATGTTGGGAATTGTTTTTTTAAATAAATATTTGTAAAGACATATGGTTTCTCCTATATGATATACTACACTTTTTATTTGTTACCAGCACCAGTTAATTATGCTACAAGCAAGTCAATGATGTTTAGAATTAAAATATCAGTGTCTTTTCCAAAGAAAGTATTGTACATCTAATTATTTTGGTTATAATCTTAATAATACGAATGAATAAGGGATACACCCTATCCTATGAAAATAATCAAATATATTTAGGATATTGTAAAAAAAAACTGTATTAACAATGTGACATCAACTAAACAATGATAGCTATTGTACTTTCTTGCATATCCTTTTTTTCGTGTTGTGTGGCACATAAACCTCGCACAAGGTCTCGTCAGACCCTTGTCTCCTGAGTTCTCTTTGCTGCTGTGCCCCAGGTCAGCCCAGCAGTCTTCATTTCTACTTTTATTGTTCGTTGCCAAGTTGTTTTTGGTCTGACTTTTGTTATATTTCCTTCTGGATTCCAGGGTAGTGCTGTTAACAGACATGTCGCTGTTCATCTTGAATACATGGATAAACCATAACCAGCTCCTCCTTTCAGGATGAGGCAGCTATGTTGTTGCTTTGTTGCTGTGTTGCAGAAAGTCTCAGGTCAGTAAACTTTCTTTAACTTCCTTATGTAAGTGTTGGAAGCTGGAGAGTTTATTGGTGACGAGCTGAGTGATGCGCCAGCTCTCCGAGCAGTACAGGAGCACACAGAGGACATTGCAGTGCATGGTAGATTCCGAGTTTTCTTTTTCTGGAGAATACTGAACATCTCCATAGTCGTTGTAGATTGAAAAATGCTGACTTTTCGTACGACGCATTGCTCTGTCGTGTTTTCAGGAAGATGTAGTCCACATTGTAAATCCTGCAAGTATGTAGGACCAGACATATGTGATTGGTGTGCTGAAGGGTACACACTGTCGCCATTGACAGGGGTGTGCAGTAAGTATTATTATCTACATTGTACAAATTAATAGAGGATAAGCAAGAACTGCGATGATTGTGATTATGAAACTGCCATGGCAGAATATTCATTTTGTAATAAAATATTATTTCATATTCATCGTTGTCAATTAAAAGAAATCAATGTTCTCCCTGGGTTTTATGGAATTGTCATGATTACCTAATAAAAGAAACGAATAAAACAGGGTTTTATATTGATTATTAACGTTACTTTTATAAACGATAAAACGAGTGTATATATATATATATATATATATATGTGTGTGTGTGTGTGTGCGTGTGTGCGTGTGTGCGTGTGTGTGTGTGACCCATCGTAACAAAATGAGTCTGTCGGCAATTCTGATTTTCCGTAAATGCCGTTTACGCTTTTGATTTTGAAATTTCCCCTAAAAATTATTCTTTGGTATTCGTGTTATCAATTGCTACTCTAGCTATCCACTAACTAACTCTGTTTTGTGTATTTTAAGGCGATTTTTGTAGAGCTGTGCAAAGTGTTCAGCTCAATTTCCTTAAAATAACGCCGGAAATGCCAGTAATTGCGCGCGTTCGCAACTGCTAATTTTGGGACGCTCCTAACATATGGGATATCACCACGACGCTTGACGCGTCATCTACCCATATATGGGCATACATATGCTAATAACTACATTCTGTGACCTCCAGAGAGCTTGGAAGACGGTAACTATGTTACACTTCATGAAACATAACGAATAATTTGCATCAACTTTGACGGCCGTTTTCTGGGTTTGAAGGTTTCTACACCACATGTGTTTGTTAAACCATAACTTCAGTTAGAATTAAGATATCTTCTTACATGATACACCTTGTGAAAGCAGAGATTCTGCTCTTTCCAAAGCTGCTAATAACTCAATATTAAAAACGTCTGACATGCGACTCATTTTGTTAAGATGGGTCATATATATATATATATATATATATATATCAGGTGACGTAATACAAGACGAATATATGTATACGTAGGTATGTTAATGGCATTGATTATATTTAGGTGAATGTTTGTTAACATGAATGACTTAAGCACCAGAGAGATATAACAATGATGAAGAATCACATGAAAAGATGACAACGAATTTATAATGCATATCCATGTTCCAGATCGTTTCTTTTCTGCTTCCATACTTTGCTGATCGTTAATATATGTCGTATTTCAGTAAAGGATTAAGCCGTACATCGTTGAATAGGTCTCCTCGACACTCCTTAAACTATACGACTTCAAGGGCCAAATCGGCCACAACTGGATCGCCACAAAAAGGATGCAACAAATCACGGGAAGAGAAAAAGCGTGACATGTCCGTGACACCTAAACAACAAAGATGTATACCTTGGTGATTTCGCATATGGATGCAAGCGATTAGGTGAAAATACGTTCGGGTAGACTAGTTGAGAAATAATTGCATGTTCATCAATAAATACATGTCTATCGATAATTAGAGTAACACTCGATGATAGTTATAACATTAATATACTAAAATATATATATTTGGGCTAGATGTTCAATATGCTAGTTGTAAGAGGATCGTGTGCTTCTACCCTAAGATATTTTAGCCAGGATTAGCTAGCATACTTTATTAGCATTTCAATGTATTTATATAGAACGAGAGATGCCAGAATACAATTACGTTTAATAATCAATGTTTATGTCATATGTTAAACACGAGAGCGGCTGTTTTGAGATTGATCGATGTCATGCGTGGTGAAGGTGTTTCTATTTCACCATTACGCCTTGACTTTGTAACAAGATTCAAGATGATAGTCATTTTTAGCAGCAAGCTTCTCATGGCAAGCTGAAATGAAGCCATTGGCTTATTTACAGTAGCAATTAATATACAGTCGAGTCTCGCTTTACGGTCTCCACGGTAACACAGCTAACGTTAATAGTGATATTATTGTATGTGTCAATTATATATGATGCATATTCGTGTTGCTAGTATTAACCACGAGGGTAGATAATGGCTTTGTAATAAAGTGGTTTAATTGCATAGACAGTGTTATAATTATTACATGAACCGAGACAGCGCCTCGGATATCATAATGGTGAAGAGTTGAAAGAAGAGATGCAGGTTGGTTCAACTGGTTGTGTATATAAAGAGAAACATGTCATATTAGCATGTATTGAGAGTGTAATGAACCCTCCCTGATATCATAATGGTGAAGTGTTGAAAAAAGAGATGCAGGTTGGTTCAACTGGTTGTGTGTATAAAGAGAGACATGTCGTATCAACAGGTATTGAGAGTATGATGAACCCTCCCTGACGTCATATCCGGTGTTGTTGTCAGTCAGCGTTTCTAAGCAAGGAGAGGCGCGTGAAAGCACCTTACACATTCACAGGTTGTTCCCAGATGAACCCGTTTGCCGTAACTGTACTCTTATTTTCTCTCAATCTCGCCTTAATATCCTTGTACAATGTTCTTCTTAGCTATTACAAGAATCCACCCAACGTAAAGAGCTCCCTCTCCCTCTGTCTGTCTCTCTCTCTCTTTCTCTCTCTCTCTCTCTCTCTCTCTCTCTCTCTTTCTCTCTCTCTCTCTCTCTCTCTTTCTCTCTCTCTCTCTCTCCTCTCTCTCTCTCTCTCTCTCTCTCTCTCTCTCTCTCTCTCTCTCTCTCTCTCTCTCTCTCTCTCTCTCTCTCTCTTGCTGGATATCCGTGGACTGCGAATCTTGAAAATGATATTGGAATATATGTAGCAGTTAATGTACAAATATTCTAATAGCTTGGCAAGAAAGAAAGAAAGAAAGAACGAACAAGATTATTGGATTATGTTATATCCCAATGTGTAGAGGATTCTTGCCCGTTTGAAAAAAGCGGCATCGCTCTCGACACCCTCCAATTTGAGTGTAAGAACGAGCAGACAGAAACCTCCCACCTTTTAGCTTACCACAAGAGTTTAAATAATGAGACACTGGTGCATTGGGGAGTGGATGGGATTTTAGTTTTGGAGAATTGGGGTTGGGTAAATTTTCCCTTTCAGAATTGCCAACAATGCTTTTTTGTACAATACTGGGGTGAGATTTCTGAGCAAATGTCCAACGAACACAGTTTGTGGAACGCTCCATAAAGTAGTATGTTGCGTAGTTTTTTCGGGATGCTGGATCGGATTGGTGCAAGAGCAATGACGTTATTTCTAGGTCAATGTCAAAGATCAAAAGGTCACTTTCAAATGTCAAGTGGCGCCCCATGGCTAATAAGTCAAGGTTAAATATCCCCCCCTGGCAGGTAAGTGGTGAACTAAATAACTAGGTCAAAATATGTCAAATAACGTTATTAAATAGGTAAATGCGCATGCGCAATAGTGTTTTATGTTATATCGGGTAGGTGGTGGACCTTTTTCGGGTACAGCGCCCCCTGGCGTATACTTTTACAACCATCATAATCGTCCTGACGAATAGGTAGTGAACAAGACAAATATGTCAAATTATGTCATTTTCGGTTACCCTACATGTCTACGACCTTCCCATCACCCTACGTCCGGCTACCGTACAGTTTCACGATGTATTTCAACCACACGTCAGTTTACCGTACAGGTCTACGACCTTCCCATCGCTCAACTTCCGTTTACCTAATAGTTTCCTGACCTTCCCATCATCATACTTCCGGTTACCGTACAGTATCACGACCTTTCCGTAACCCTACTTCCAGTTAACGTACAGTTTCACGACCTTCCCATCACTTTCCGATCACTCTATTTCAGGTTACTGTTCAGTTTCACGATGTCTTTCTAAACGTACCTCCGCTTACTCTGCAGGTCTACGACCTTCCCATCATCATACTTTTGGTTACCTTACAGTATCACGATGTATTTTTTAACCCTGCTTCCGTTTACCGTACTCGTCTACGATCTTCCCACCACCCTACTTCCGGTAAAGTATAAAACCCAAATTTTATAACCCAAAACATATATAGGCCTTGAAATCTAGACCCTGTCTGACATTTGCTTTTCATTGGTTTATATAAAATGGCGGGAAATTTGTAAAAATGGCGGGAATTTGAAGAACAATGGCGGGAAATTTCTGCGGCCATGTCAATTTTTTATTGGTAGCAATTGTCACATAACTCGCATGGATACGGTTTTAATTGGTCTATCGGTACAGTATCACACGATGCTCACAAACCTACATAAGACTGAGGAGGCGACCTGGTCGCCATTCGAAATCGTCATGGCAAACTACATTCGTCGTGAATTTTCATATGCAAAGGCAGCTGGAGCACCGCCCCGCACCTTCATCACCGAGGTTTATGAGCCACTCGTGGTAAGTCTTTATTAATATTATTTCCATTTCACTACTTTTCCTATATGTAATTATATAGCATTGAGTCACGTATGAAACTACGACATCTAATAACAATCGTTCGTACTTTTAGAAGGTCGTGCGTCAGATCACTACGGCCCAACCTGTCGTTGCTGCCCGTGAGCAGCAAACGGCCTCGCTGCCAGTAAAATCGTCGGTATTTACCTGCCCGTAGTGTAAGACCCATTTAACGCGTCGGGACATACTTGAAGTGACACGTCGCCAGCGGATGTTTTGACCGCCTGAAGAGGACGGCCTAGGAAGCCAATTTGTATACTCTGTTGGTGAATCATACTTTATATTGTTTTACTATATATTTTCCCCTAAAGGTGCGTCCAATGTGTATTTACTTCTTCTAAAATGACGACTCCGTATCTTCAATACCTATATGGACGGGTCCGTTTATTTCTTGTCAACATCCGGGTAAACATTATTCTGTCACGTGTTTACTTCCAACATAATCGCCCCCTACGTGGTCCATCATATGAATATCCGGCAAAGTCTTTACTTCCTATATGATCTCATCCACGGGTAGTTATTGTCAACAATGTATCTTTATGTCCATACAATTTGTCACCTTACATCCTTTCATTTAACTTCTTATCATCGTATCTTACCTGTCGTTATGCCACGATACTCTACCAACGGTGTATTCTTCCCGTAATATCTTTAATATTCTAAATATTATTCAAATATTCTTGCAGAACTACATTGAATGCTGGCTACCACAAAAGCGGCAACGAATGGTTTCTGTGTCGACAGAGACGACTAATGACAACACAGTATCATCAACGCCAACGTCCGCTCCTGCCGATGTCACAACTCCTACTCAGGCCCCAATTTCTACCGATGCCGCCAATGTCACAACTTCCGCTCCTGCCTTTTTTGGTCCGAACTTTACCATTGAATTTCAAATACCACACTAGCAAATTGAAGTTTCCTAAACCTTAACTTAATGCTCGACCTTTAAAATGTAACTGTGCAATGATCTGTGTAATATTATAGTCACCTTTCTTACCACCTTAATGTTAATTCTATTAATGCGCTATACCACGGTATGAATGTCGTAGACCTATACGGTAAGCGGAAATAGGGCTAAAGTAAAGCGTTATATTACGATGAGAAGGTTTTAGACCTATATCGTAAATGGAAGTAGTGAAAACGTTTACGGAAATTAACAAAGGGACAAGAGTACGCGGTACTTATAAAAAACACAAGAGAAGGTTTTTACGTTTTATTAGGGTAGAAAAGAAGACTACAAATATTTACAGGTCACCCTCCAGTACTGTCAGCACCGGTTGCTTCATAGTGTTTCGCCACTGTTTCGAAACAGAGTCTTGCAACCAAGTTTTGATACTACTCATACGTTCGGATGTCGTATCGAATAGTTTAAAAACGGCTTCTAGTAAAACAGTCAACCAGTCTTTATTCACCAAGGTTAAATTAATGTCCTCAATTGCCTCATCAGAGTACAAGACAGAGTTATTTATAGGTCACCCTCCATTACCGTCAGAACGATTTTTTCATAGTGTTTCGCCACTGTTCCGAAACTGAGTCTTGCAACCAAGTATTGATGTTACACAACTTTTCGGATTGCACTTCGGATAGCTTCACATCTGCGTGTAACAAAACACTCAAACAGTCTTTCATTACAGAAGTTGAAATAATGGCCTCCACAGCGTCGTCAAAGTGCATGCAAATTAGAATTTCATCAGGTAACATACAAGTGCGAGGAAATTGACTAGGATAGTTTATCTCGCTACCTAGGCATTGTCGTATTGAGCGTTCAAAGACACTACATGCTATATGACGTGCAAGCGACTTCTTCATTTCGGTCACAGGAAATTCAATGGTAAAGTTCGGACCAGAAAAGGCAGGAGCGGAAGTTGTGACATTGGCGGCATCGGTAGACATTGTGACATGGGGGCCTGGGTAGAAGTTGTGACATCGGCAGGAGCGTAAGTTGGTATTGATGGTGTTGTCATTGATCGTCTCTGTCGACACAGAGACCACTCGTTGCCGCTTTGGTGGTAGCGGGCCTTCAATGTAGTTCTGCAAGAATATTTGAATAATATTTAGAATATTAAAAATTATATTCAGTTGCTAGAGTACGGCGGCATAACAACAGGTAGGAAAAGATGATGAGAAGTTAAATGAAAGGAAGTAAAGTGACAAGTTGTATGGACATAAAGATAAATTGTTGATAATAATTACCCGTGGACGAGACCGTATAAGAAGTAAAGACGTTGCCGGAGGTTGATATGAAGGACCACGTAGGGGGCGATTAAGTTTGAAGTAAACACGGGACAGAATATTTTGAATACGGATGTTGACAAGAGATAAACGGACCCGATCACGTAGGAATTAAAGTTACGGGGACGTCATTTTAGAAGAAATAAAGACACGGTGGACGACTTTTTATGGGAAAATATATAGTAAAAGAATATAAAGTATGACTCACCACCAGCGTTTACAAATTGGTTTCCTCGGCCGTCCTTTTCATGCTGCAACAACATTCGCTGGCGACGTGTCGCTTCCAGTTGTCCCGACAGGTGAAATGGGTCTTGCACGACGGTTTCACAGGCCGAAGCGGGAGGTTGGGCCTGAGTGATCTGACGCACGATCTTCTAAAAGTACGAACAATTGTCATTAGACGTCGTATTTTCATAAGTGTCTTAATGCTAGATAATTACACACAGGAAAAGTAGTGAAATGAAAATAATATTAATAAAGACTAACAACGCGTGGCTCTTAGACTTCGACGATGAAGGAGCAGGGCGGTGCTCCAGCTGTCTCTTCATATGAAAATCCACGAAGAAAGTAGTTTGCCTTGACGTTGTCTAATGGTGATCAGGTTGCCTTCACGGTCTTTGATAGGATTGTGAGAATCACGTAAAAATATACCGATTGACCAATCAAAATCGTATCCAAGTGCGAGATGTAAAAATGACAACCAATCACAAATTTATACGGCGGCAGAAAATTTCCGCCATTTTTGATCGAATTCCCGCCATTTTCACAAATTTCCCGCCATTTTAACCAATGAAAAGCGTACGTCAGTCTGTAATAAATTACGTACGCAAACGGCGACATAAAGGATAGGCCTACATTGAGCGCACACAAGTCGAGAACAACATAATACAGATTGTGGATAATATTATATAACACCTATATTAAAATGTTGACGACAGCAGTGACAGTGGGGGCCGTCAGTGGTAGGTAAACAGTTAACTATGCCTTGCGAAATAATGAAATAATGTTTAAGAGATTTTCTCTCGCTTCGCCTTCTTTTAGCTTAGGCAACTTGTCTTTGTTAATTAAGCAAAGCACCCGCTTTGTTTCACTGCACTAAATTTGTCGCTCACTAGCTGTTCTCTCCCAACAGTCATGGTCTATGCTGAAATTCTTGAAGGATGTATTTAATGTGTCCTTATATCGTTTCTTTTGTCGTCCACGAGAGCGGGTCCCGTGTGCCAGCTCACAATATAGCATTTTCTTTAGAAGATGACTATATGGCCAGCCCATCTCAGTTGTGTCTGCTTCAGAATGACGTATGCACTTGGCTAGCCAGTTTGGGTGAGCACCTCGGTGTCGGGTATTTTGTGTTGCCGCTTGATATCCAGCAACTTTTAGGTCATGTGAAAGTGGTTTAGCTTTTTGGCATCACGCTGGTAAACATCCCATGTTTCTCTCGCAAAGAAATGGTGTAATGACAACCTCTCTGTATTCCAAACTTTATCATATAAGCGGATATACAACAGACGACGTGAGACATTCGGGAATGTTAGCTGGCAGTCTTTTATTTTATCTGTTTCCGGAACTGTAATGTTATCAACGTGCATTTTGCAACATTGTGGTTTTAATATATTATAATGTATAGAGTGGGTCTCTGTCCATCCGACGAATATCAATCTAGGATATCTGTTTTGACAGTTTGTTAAGAAAGGGACATATTTCCAAACGACACCTAAGATAAACCGCACAAGTGGTGTGGACACAATTGTCGATCTATAGGCATTACATCCTGTTGGCTTCCCCAAAATCATACTGAAAAGGATAATTGCGGAATTTCGCATGCTTTAAAAAATATGCTTTTGGTCCTTATTAAAAAAAATCCAGCCCTGGACGGCTACAAGGCTTTTATATAATGCCAGGCTACCATGTTAGTATACAATACAAGGTGTACACGCTCGTCCGTCGCTCACGCGATCAACTTGGTGCCCGAGATCCCATCTTTTGCATACAATATACACACATTGCAATAACGTGAAAACTATTCAGAATATATACGCACATAGAGGGAGAAAGATGTTATGTTGTAGAACTATAGTATTATCATATACTTGTTTTACGACATCATGAAACAACTGTAATTTCCACCACTGCATTTTCAAATAGAGCTTTTTAAAATGTCGATCCTCCAAGATACCCTCCCGCAGGGTGCGTGGGGATGATATTAAACGTGAATCTATGAAATATTTTAATGCAATCAACTAGCATGCTTACACAACGTCAATGCTATACGTGCGAAATTAACGGATATATATCATACTATACTAAAAAATAATCAAACAAATATACAAAGACAAGGAACCTAACTAACAGAGGCCACATACATTTCATAATAACAATTGCATAGTTGATCTACATCGTCCTATACGGATAGAAAATCAGGTAATAATTCCGGTTTTACTAAACATTTGGAATGTAACCATAATATGTTGAATATAACTGGACTATAGCATAGCTATATTTAATCCTAACTGAGTTGACCGGCTTTGCACAAGACATTTGTGTTAGCAGATAAATCCACGTCTATGTCAATTGATACCTCTAAATTTGATGTTAGGGAACGCTCTCACAATCTTGTGCAGTGGAATGAGACCCATCCTCTAGTCATTTGTAGTGGAATCTAACCAACATTTTGTACACAACTTTATTGCTGGCATATTTCTAAACATTGAAATTAAACCCAACCACAAATGTCGTGCACTTGAATTCTTGTCACTCCTAAAATTCATTTAATTTTAAACTGAGCCCATCCCAAATTCTTGCAACTTACCCCAATTGATAAATGGTAACTGGTCATCAAACTTAGCCTCTACCTGTACATAAACATAGTGAAAAGCTACTTTTTTTCAAATAACACGCGCTCACTGGGCCGGTTATTGTTAAATGTTGATGCGACAGGCATATTTGATACAACGTCATGCGTACAGGATTTCCAAACGCCAATAAGATAAGAGGAAAACTAATCATGATTATGTACACACCCAGTACACATTTGTAGATGACACTATTATTTTTACGATAATATATATAATCATTAGATTCCGCCGCTGGAACTCCACATATAGCCTTTTAAAATGTTAACGCCCCCAATATCGCCACACCTTCGGACGAATATCAAACAAACCTCAATCTACGATCCATCCAAACGTGCCCGCTAGATCACATATGAAATGTCAGCACCATACATACAAAACTAACGGAGATACAGGTCCATAGAGAACACATTTTGCTACTGTAGACAAATAGGAAATTCGCCGACGAAAATGCGGGTTTATCGTTTTAGTAATGCGTTGCTAAGATATTTCTGTTAAATTGGTATAGGACTACGGGGAAGATTAAAAGAAACGTATAGTTTCAATGGTTTTAGTAGAGGTTAGACAATTCCCCATCCTAATGATTTGCTACCCGTGTGACAAAGCTCCGAACAATAGTGCAATGATCGTTTGTAATTGCAATTCTTTATGCAGGCCATCTAATGTCGGCCTATACACACCTCAATCATCAAGACAATACACGATGATTTCCAATCCATGGTGGTAAATAACTGGATTTCATATTTATATGGAAATAGGGTCCTAAAACGCGTAGTGACAAACACTTTCTAAATGGAAGTTTCACCAATATGATAGACGTCTAACATATATATATTTGTTATAAAACACTAAGCGAGTTTAGGGAAGGATTTGTGGCTGCCATGCAAAGCCGGTGCTAGTGTCGTATATTACATCAACAAATGTTGGCCATCAAAATGTTTAATTTGCACGATTGACGTATATTTCCTGGTGACATATATCACTTCGATTCTCTCTCTCTCTCTCTCTCTCTCTCTCTCTCTCTCTCTCTCTCTCTCTCTCTCTCTCTCTCTCTCTCTCTCTCTCTCTCTCTCTCTCTCTCTCTCTCTCCCGGCACCACGTAATAATGGTTGTTACCGTAAGCTTCAGCTAACTTCCTGTGGTCGTATTTGTCCTTGTAATGTATTCGGCAATGTCCGTTTAGGAAGTCTACAGCCACACAACCTCTTATAACTTGCACGCACCCCTCTTCGTACTTCTTCAGTGTTTACGCGTTCGACCACACTTCGCCTCCGTGATGTTCTTTGTTACGAATCTTCTTCAATACCCTAACACACCCTGCAAAGGGAACATGATAATATTTTATTACTTTTTCTGTTTTCTTCAGTCGTCAGTAGCATCCAATTTATGTAACTCCTGTCGCATTCCGTCCTGTCGACCTATTAAAGGTCTCCTTATTTCTCATTACACTACCAACCCCCGTCCTATATGGGAAACAGATTCTTGTTTACCCACAACGTCTGATTCCTCTCCGGTGTGCTATTAACATAAATAGGTAGCTCCAGGGGGCCTGGGGCACGTGCCCCCTAAACCTTTTGAATTTGTCCGCACTATGCCTGCGCTAGAGGGAGGGACCCCCCTAAACCAATTATTATGGCGGCGACATAGAATTGTGTTCAGTGATTTCAAATGTGTTACACGTGACCTTTGTTGATATTCATATATCCATCATTTTTAAAGATGGCGCCCGTCAAATCCAATTATCGCTATCGCTAAAGAACTACCTAGCGCAATAACGTTGATGTCAAAATAGAGGTTTGCAGGTACGATGATTATAAATATGTTACTTTAGACTTTCACCGGTATTCAAATGTCCACCGTCTTTAAAGATGACGCCTATCAACGATTAGTATCCCGATATCATAAGAACTATATCACCTATTCCCATAAAGTTGATGTCCAACTAAAGGTTTTCAGGTGCGACGATTTCAAATATGTTGCTGTTATCCTTCTTCGACTTTCATACCCTCCATTTTCAGTACATCATGTGGCCGCCAGATATTCCCCAGTGTGATACCACGAAAAAGTCACTTGAAGCTTTGTCTGATTGATTTGTGGTGATACTTACCCTCCTAAATACGCAAGAAGGATTTGCAAACGGTTCACATGTCATGGTCAGATCCACATCCAATCATTGGGATATCGGAATGATTTCTCTATACCGATTGCTACAACAATACTTTCTCAGCCAAGTTCGCGAGCAAAGCTGACGGCTAGCACAAAAACCTCAGTGTCAAAAGGTATTATGAAGATGTTCTTTTTTTCTTCGTTTGATCGACACTATCCGCGGTATGCAAAAACATCTGAATGTCAGCCACATCCGCCAGATATTTGGTCATGTCTACGGGGGAGGTGGTCAATCCTTTCTCGGATACCGGTAGGGAAAATGATGGAGAACGCCAACGTATTGTATTTCTTCAGTCGATATCTTAAAAAATGAAATTATTCACATGTACGCACATGTCAAAATCCGCCAGGTGAAGCGAACTTGTATATATATTTCGATTCAGGGATAGTATAAAACGCGACAGAATCAAGGCAAGGTACAGATTTCCATAATTTATTCACCCCCACAGAACACAAAAAATAAATGTTCATAAATCACCTTAGGGAGAATATTAACTTCTCATACCACATTTAAAATACTACTTATTGAGACTCGTCAGCCTCATACACACTGTTATCATCGAAAGTATAAAAACATAAACATATCTTTCAAGTTAACACTTATATATACAAATTGTAACAAATCCCTCCACCATAGTCAGCACAAACTATCATGACAAACAAATACACCCTTCTGCGACCACAATAATGACAAGTCTGGGTACTGCTACATTCGAGGCCATCGTAATGTAAATATAAGTCGATTCAACTCAATTTGAGGGAACTTCCCTCTTCTCGCAGGAATTCAATCATGACGCTGATACCGCCTATTCGCGTGTAGCATCGCTATAGGTCTCTCGGCCTCACGAACAAACGTGTAGACGTTGCTCTGACCCGACACTACAATAAATGATAACTACAATAATACAATATTCCTACTCAATGGTAACCATTGAGTAGGAATTGGTGTGAACGATACACCCCTCAGAATATATGTCATTTCCATCAAAACAAAACACAATCATAATACCTATATATATATATATATATATCTTCGACGTATACATGTCTGAGCAAACTATTCAATTTGTCTTCACCAAACAGTCCCACCGCCAAAAATAGTCCACGTTTTATAAATCTATGCACCTGTGAATATCATCCGTTACAAACAACAATATTACAATCCACATTCGACTGTCATTACTACATAACAATCGCATAACTAAGCGATGATCCACTATCCGGTATAATATGCGCGACAACAGTATTGTCGCACTAAAAAAGGTTCATTTATCCTCGGCCACACCCTTTTTCAACCTTAACAATATAAACCAGATAACCAATACAATATAAATACGCTGACATTCACTCAGGTGCATACAGAACATGTATTTTACATACCTCCAGCTTTCTGTTTAGAATGGGTATGGATGTAAGACTTCTTGTCTATTTACGCAAACGCTTGGTATGACTTCTCTGTCTTGGTTTGATAACCACACAGTAATAATATTTGGTTACAATGGAGAACAGTCAGTGAACAATATCCTTCTCATCTGTCATATGACCTCTGCTGATACTGACATTACACCGCCCCGTAGGTAATACATGTATGTAAATCCTCATTATAGCGACATTCCATTACGTTGTGAAATTATTCTACATAAGTCTCCACCCACACCACAGTTCCTATTCATATAAAGCTGTCTACCATTCTATAATCATTACATATTAGATTCAACTATTGTACCTGTCTACCCTAACTCTAATGTAATGTTCCCCCGGGTCTTTGCCAATCTGACCTTGTGCCTCCTCCCCTGTACATTCACACTATTGCGTAAGCACTAGCCATCAGTCAATACCCGTACAAAGTAAACCCTATTTTAGTATTTCACAGTAAATATCTACCTACGTTAAGTTGTTAATACCAAATCATGACAGCACAACAACAGCTGTTGTCATGAAAAATGACCGCAAGTTGTTTTCAACATTATGTTTCGCTTGCCATATTTGCAGAATTGGCCTCGGTGTTTTTTCTGGTATGATAATTAGTCACGGTCACAGTCAAACAACGACACCACGATAATCGGTACAAAATCTGAACAGTTTCAGTGCCAAGACGATCTGGTGTATCACAATGACTGTGCCAGCAAAGGAAGCTCACGTAATCACCATTGACGGCACATAGCTCTTTAACATCCTCAAGCCTTCTTACTTCTTGGCTGCCTCAAGGCCACAACAAGGAAGAAAAGAAGGGTGGGCACATACAGACGAAAGACGTTACCTGCACAGTGCACACTGGTTATAGTTCCTTAGAACGCAAAACAATAAGACAAAACCATTTCAACTGCTGTGTGAACGAGTGACTGCCTAAACATTTCCTGGCAAGGTGGTGGTAACACTTGGAGAAGATGTGCTGTGCTCTAAACAATTAACTTGGACTGGCTGTCACCGTGTATTCACAAACAGGCTACCACTAGGATGCTTTTAAGCGCCCCGAATAAAGTCGAATAGGAAAATAATAATTAAAAATGTCAACACTGACGTTGTTGTGGTAGGTGTCAGCTTAGCCCGCGAACTTCACTGTACAAGTCACGTGATAGCGATCGGTATAGATAAATCAGTCCGATACGCAGATTACCGGGAGTGGATGTGAGCAGGATATGTAGTAATACAAGTCCATATAAAGCCCCAAATCCTAGGGTAGGTATCACCGTAACATAAATAAAACAACGTGTCAAGTGACTTTGCTTTGTGTCTCACACAGAGTATCTGGCGGCTGTAGTAATACAAGTCCATATCAAGCCCAAAATCCGTAAAATTGGACAAAACTTGCCGCCATATTTCCTATCTTTTAACATGAACCATTTTTGACGAATATAGCTTTACCCACCTTTTCGAAGGTTCATCTTACCCCATTTTAGTTGTGTGTTATGATATAGTACTGTGTGTGTTTGTTGGATAATTGGGTAGTTTATTTTAAGTTGATGCGTTTTGGGGGTTAAACGTATTGTGCCCATTCGTAGATTGACCAATCAGCGACGAGTATTAGTCTCGGTGGGAGAGCTCGAGCTCGAGGGGGACCACCTTATATATTGAAGTGAGCGGTAGATCCGGCCCCCGTATGTGGGAAAGGAGTGGGTGTCGCCACCTACCGGCAATATAAATGAATAGATAGGAATAGTATGTGTTTTGATAGCCGTGGGACTGGATTGTGGTAAAGGTGTGGGGTGTCGCAGCCTAACGGCAAGCTAAATTAATCAGTAGGAATAGACGTTTCCAACGTTTTATTCAAGATTACAGAGCGTACAACATAAGAGAACGAGGTCTTTATACATACACATAATATATACGTAACACATATAAAATAGCGCTTATTAGCACTATTCCATTAAGAACTACTTAAGCTAAGATAAGAAGTATTCATTCTGAAATGGCATAACAAAGGAAAACCGATAAGTACGGTTGACTAGCACTGTTAGCTCGTTAAAACAAACAGCCAAACAGATAATACGGGCGCTAGTCTCGTAAAGTCCTTCTTCGACAGCAAGGTGGACGGAGAACGCTAATCTCTCGTCGTTGGGTCCTCGTGCACGAATAGAGGGGCCGTGATGATCCAGTCGTCGAGCAAGCGGCGCTTGGCGTAGAAGTACGTGAGCGTGGCTCACTCTTGGATGTACGTGAGCACGTTCGAAACTTCCACTTGAAAGCACCGGTTCCGGCCGCTACCGTTCCGACGTTCCATCAGCACGGCGAGGAAGGTGTCTTTGTCGTTCTGTTGCTTGCTCAATCCCTTCGTGCTGTACTTGTCAACCGAGCCGAAACAGTAGTATGTTTTGCTTCAGCGAGCGATCATCCCTTGATCGGACCACTCCTCCTTGAAAAGTATGGGCGTTATCGTACGTACGAAGTGCCGCGTAGCAGTTCTTGTCGGCGGTGACCCACGGTCGTCCGGCGAGCCAACACTGTACGTAGGCTTCCTCTTGAGCGTCGCAGCGTTCCGACAGGAAACTATGTCCCTCTGTGACGGAAGTAGTGTTCGCGCTTGGAGGGGTCCACGAGGTCGTCGACATGCGGGCCGGCGAGTTCGAGAAAGGCGTTATCTGTATCTATACCGCAGTACACGGAGAGCGGTCGGGGTTCGTACGCGTCGATGAAGCCGTAGGATCATTCCAGTATTCTTAGCTTGGCGTACTGGTATAGAAAGAAGCCTGTCAGGAAGGGCAGATTTTAAGTCACGGTTTTTTTGTTCAGCTGCACCTCGTACATTAGGTCGTGGACGCAGACGTCGAGTTGCCGGAAGCGGCGGTCGTTGATCAGGGTCGACGCACCGACGTTCGTGCAGTACTTGACATCCCGGTGCCCGTCGACCTGTGTGATCGCGCGACCGTAGCCACTATTCCCAACAGTTTCATGGTGTCTGCGACGATGGCCTTGTCGGGGTCTGCGGCCCCCTCGCGCCGGGCCGAAGAAACCAAGTCTTTCGGATCATACTCGACGTTCTGGTAAACGAGATCGACGACGAGCCAGTACACTAGGTACCATCGCCGCATCGGCGTGGCGAGGAGGATTCTGCTGCCGAATAAACTCCCCACAAGCGTGCGTTGAGGACTGTTGGTCAGGTCGTGGTCTTCGGCAAGCACGGTCATTACCTAGCGGTCATAATTGAATTGATAACAAAGTTCACACTTAGTGCGTTTCTCTTTGGTGGGTTGGTTCGCCGTCAGAAATTCTTTATATTCCTAAATAACCGTACCAAAAGATTCTTGACAACCCCCCTATTGTGTATAGTATAATTATGATTTTTAACCGGTTTATGCCCCTCTTTTGACTAGTTAACCCTCGGGCACGTACTTGTCAATCACATCCACCTGACGATCATTTCTACGTGACACCGAGCACGCATTTTGACTCCCCGCCCGTCTCCTTCAGGCAACGTGACAGCGAGCACGGTCATTCCGAGTGTCTCCTGACACTCCGTAACAACACGCTCATTGTTAAATGTTGCATATCACCGCGATGTTGGTTTTCTATTACCTCGGTTTACTGCTAAAAATGATAATGACAAGGGAGGCCGGCAAATTTGAGCAAAGGGTAGTTATTTAACAATTAATCTGATTAACCACAATTAATCTGATTAATCACAATTGTCAACTTAGTATAGTTCAGAAACCTATATAATTAGTTGATTGGATACCCGGTGTTATAGAGTCTTTTACCCCTGCTTTGCCCGGGTCTGAACAATGACCAGGTATTATAGAAGTGGTACATATCTCCTCCTATTTCATAACCCGTTCTAAGCCTCTTGTTACCCTCTTGTTTCAGAGACTATGACCAGTTCCTTCATATCACCATATCATATTATCACGTGATGGTGGAACTGTACGATCACTTTCATCCTTAGGAAGCAATACCCGATCCCAGGGGCGACAAGAGAACTGGGTAGAAGATGCGTGGGAGGACGACAGCAACTACGAAAGCTGCGCCTCCGAGATCAACTAGGTTATACAATGCATGTTCACGTTATCCAATATTTGCATCACGTACTATTTTGTTAAATATTATACCGATTCCATATTTTTGGAAATAAATAAAGAAAGTGTACGTACCTTCGTTTCTCACCTACCTCCAAAACGTATGCGTACTGGGCTTGAATATCACCCTTCTGTTTGTCGTTTTAAACCCGCCGTTTGGAAAGTGCCAGCACCGTTAAACCATACAAGTTCTTAGCTGGTCGGCGTAAACGCCCTTTGGACGGGGGAACTCAAAAACAGCGGTGTGACGTTTAGTAGCCTAGCATACATGGCGTATCTCGTTCAGTCGGGGCGGTCTCAAAACAGCAGTATGCGTGACGTGACGGGGATGCTACGTCATCTCATTAGACGTGACTCAGCAGGCTTGACAATATCATACTTTTAATAACTCCAGTAGGCATGCATTATACCCATACAACACCGCTCGGATAAGTATATAGAGGCATAGTTCCGAGCTCTCACAAACAATGATTCAGCAGGTGTCTTTTAGAACAACACAACACAGTCGGATTCCTACCCGACAGCCCCGCTACAGTGACGGTAAGTGAGTCTGATTAAACAAAATAACAAATACTGTTTGCATTCCCTGTCGTTTATAGGCTTACTTTACACAGCCTTGATAGTAAACACAATTGCCAGACTATTCTGGCAATTGTCCATCACATCATACAGTGCCATTAGCTGGCGTAAACAATAGTCGAGGAACCATTGGCAAACATAAACAATAGCCGAGGCACAATTAGCCAACATAAACAATAGCCGAGGCACCATTAGCTAACATAAACAATAGCCGAGGCACCATTAGCCAACATAAACAATAGCCGAGGCACCATTAGCCAACATGAACAATAGTCGAGGAACCATTTGTAAACATATAAAATAGTCGAGGCAGTTGATATAACAAAACACCACACGTCCCACTAAGTGTTGAAAATTGTTTTATATATCAGGAATAACAGAACGTTAATTGTTCATTTAATTAATGTGTTAATTAGTTATTTAGTAAAAACTTTTGATATTTTTGCCATTTTTTGTATGACCAATCCTTTGATCTTTGGAATGTTAATTCATTAATTAATTAGTAAAAAAGCGTTGACCTTTTATTTATTTGTTTATGTATTAGTTTTTTACATCGCAAAATCCTTTGATCTTTCGATACATTTGGGTCCGAGCGTCCCTTATATACTACTGACTATGCCACCAAGGTTGTGTTTGAGGAGCACATCTTTAGGGAGGGTTTTCTTGACACCCTCACCTTTGGATTCATCGACACCAAACACTATAATACCCCACTCACGTCATCTTCTTAGTTAATTCTCTCCTGATAAATAGTCATCCTTGCCCTCGATTCCATTTCTCGTTTCGTTGTTTCTTTGAGCGACTTCTGTAACTCATCGGTTTTGTCCCTGCTCTCTTTAATCGAGGCAGCTTTGGATTCACAGTACGCCTCAATGGCGTCCACTCTTTCTGCAATTGCACCATATTGTCAACGTATATAGCTCAGGTGATCTACCACGTCACTTTGGATCATTTTGTAGTTCATCTATTGTAACGCCGCCATGTTCATGAGCACTTGCGGCCGCGTTTTCTTCGCTCACCTAAACATAACATTCACTCCTCGTCACTCAGCCTTTTCTTGGTTTTTTTCGACATAGTACTGTTCACTCTTGTATCCGGGAGTGATTGAACCCAGTGTTTGCTCAACGCTAACGTTCATAACCGAATAATTAAACAAAATTAGGAGCCACTTTGCCCACATTTCCTTAATCTATTGTCGCCATGCGATTGCAAAGTATAGAGATTGGGAACTGCTTTTCGGTTGCACTGCTTATTTTGTGTTCCCCAGAGTTCTGTTCTTAGGTCTTTGCTTTTTACTCTTTACACCACGCCACTAAGCTGTGTTATACAAAGACATAACTTGGATCATCATCTTTATGCTGATGATATTCAGATCTACATTTCGTTGGCTACCCCGGATACAAATCGCTCCCTTAACAAACTTAGTGATTGCCTCCAAGATATCTTGTGAGTGACAGCAAGTTGAAATTAAATGCAAATAGAACTGAAATGATCAATGTTGGTACTCCAATGCAGTGTAGTAAACTTAATGTTTGTTTCCCTACGCGCACCTTAAATCAAAACATCACGCCAACAAACTCGGTGAGGAATCTAGGCGTGATCTTTAATAGTAACTTCAATTTCTGACAACACATATCTCAAACGTGTTGCTGCTGTTTTTATCATATTCGTGATCTTTGCCATATTCGCCGTATGTCATTTTCTGTTGCTGAAACTATTGGAACAGCGCTTGTTAGCAGCAGACTTGACTATTGTAATTCCCCCTTTACAATATCGCTGGCAAGGATATTACAAAACTCCAACGTGTTCAAAATTGTCTGGCAATGGCAGTTATAAGATCTACTAGTTTTTCTCGCTCTGTAGCACTTTTGAAGATTTTGCATTGGCTTCCTGTACGATATCGTATTATATTTTAGATCTCTACCATTACATACCAGGCACTGTCCAGTAAGGAACCATCTTATTTGCATCCACTGCTTACTCCTGTAAGAAAACGTATCCAGCTTCGATAATCTATTTCTGACCTATTTTGTTGTTCCTAGAGTCAACACTAACATTGGAACTAGCGCTTTTTCTGTTGCTGCACCAACTCTTTGGAATATGCTTCACCTTAGTGTTAGATCAGTTGAAAATATTACAAAATTCCGTCGTCATTTAAAAACTTACCTTTACAACCTTGCTTATCCACCATAGCTCCCTAACGCCATGCCCCATCTGTTGACAACTGGCATAATTATTAAGGATTTTGAGATTGAGCAATGCTTTTGTCTTGATGCGCCTCTGATAGTCCAAGAGTTTTAGACCAAAATACCATCGAACCTTATAGTCTAAAACAAAAAGCTGATTTTTGCAACACAAATCCCCGAAGGTGTCTCGAATAACATACTAAAAGGTAAGGTTTTCAACCATGCCCGATCTAATGAACATCACTAAAATATCATAATATCATCAAAACATGCATTTATTTAGTTTTCTTTACTATAATCGGGTGATACCAGTCACTTGCAGAGGCTTCTCTAGTCAGCTTGGGACTCGCAGGACCAGACTGTAGTGGAAGGTAATGAGTAGGTGGTTGCATTCATGAAACGTGTCCAAGAGATGTTAGCTGAGGCTGCTGGGAGGGGCAGACCTGCCAAGCTGTGGGTGCAGTACATCATGTTGGTCGGCCTACTCAAACTCTTCATATTCTCCACGCGCATCGGCACTTTGTCTTGCACCTGGCTTGCATGTATAGCGGAAATGATTCCAGTATTCAACGCCGCTGGCCACTTCGCTTACGCCAAATGCGCCCGTCTCTATCTTCAGCAAATGGAAAATATGTAGCAGGTGATGCCTGAAGCTAACGTTAAGACGTTTGCTGAGAAGGCATTACTCACGGTCGAGGCAATACGGATTCTACTTTGGCAAAGTTCACAGGCGCATTACCCAAATGCATTCCGATATGTGCAGCGCTTGAGGAGTTTGCTGGTGTAAACTCATCAACGTCTGATCTATGGAACGATATTATGGCCATAATTCCACAATGCTACATTGTCGAATTCTGACTTTCGATTTTCTATTTACGTCGACATTGTCGAATTCTGACTTTCGATTATTCATTTACGCTGTCATTGTGCGAGATTGTTGTCAAATATTTCACTAGAATGCCATTTGGTTAAATATGTTTGGTCAAATAAGTTGACACACAAAAGTCTACCCGAATACGGTTTGGAACAAACGATCATATAAAATACGTACTCATTGAACTTTGACAGATGTGCTGCCCCCTAGCGAACTACACCAACTTGCAAATACTGAAGTATCCCTTGCAAGTCAGGCCTAGGACTTACTTCGATCTCGGCCCTCGTCGATCTCGGCCCGTCGATAATAATGATTGTAAAAATAAAGTAAAATACAGTGTATACTCAGGCACACAAAATACAAAAAAAAACACGATAACTGATCATTATTGTTTAACGTGTCAAAGAACGCAATGCATTTGATATGTGATGTCTACTGTTGTTGAATTGTGAATCGTTGCGACCGCAGTTGTGAAGTTGAAACTGTGTGTCTCATTCACACCGGTCCAAAGTGCATCGGAATAAATCTCAAAACGTATTTATGGGAAATTATGACGTTTTGATACTGTTCGTCTTGAATGTTTATCATCTTAGAAAGAATTGCTTTAATAATAAAGAATGAAAAATCACGTATGACAAGCAAGAAACATAAATAAACAACATCGTTCTAGTGATGCCTTCTAGTAGAAATCATCACTTGTATGGTAGCTGCCTGCCGGAGTATTGAGAAATTATGCAATTTGATAAAACAAACCGCGAAAATACACTCATGCTATTGCTGTTAGATTTGTATGTCCTGCATCACATGTTCTATGAACAATATCTCCTGTATCACATATTCTATGACCAATATATCCTGTATCATATGTTCTATGACCAATATCTCCCGTATCATATGTTTTATGACCAATATCTCCTGTATCATATGTACTATGACCAATATCTCCTGTATCATATGTTATATGACCAATATATCCTGTATCATATGTTTTTTTTACCAATAGTGGTCATACGCGTTCCCATACCGACACAGTCGGTATCGGAACACGTACCGCAATCGCAGATCAAACCAGTTTAGACTATTTTGTGCTTTCCAGAGAAGTCGATATGGTGTTTGATGCATTGTTTTTTTCTATATTGATTGTTTTGGTGACCTAACTGCATTTTTTTGGAATGTGAACAGCGTTTATAGAATCAGCCAATACCGACACTGGCATTTCCAGATGTGGGCTTAAACTTTTCTAAGTGTTCATGATAGCCAATCAGGGAATTGAACGGGGTGTGAATGTTTAAGTAGATGATTATGGCAGCTAATCATGACATGGGGCGGGTGTTATGTTTCTATAAATAGTGCGTTACTGTAGTAGAAAGGCTATTCACAACTCATTAGCAATGCTGCAGTTACATCTTAGCGTAGAATGCCACAAAAAAATACAAACAAATTCTAAAGCCGTGCAGTGCGAATCATGCGAGAAGTGCTGCCACATACGATGTGAAACCAGCATAGATGCTACCACATACCAACTGATAGTAGAAGGTAATATTGATTTGTTTTGATGTTTTTCGAAATTTACAATTGATGTTAATCTGGCGATCACAGAGGGTAGACATTTTCTAAATTCTGGTACTGTTTGTAATATATAGTTTAAGTTATGGTTGTAAACTGAAATAGTTGCTAAAGAGCTCAGCTTAGTTAGTTCGGAAAATGTTTTTAAGCAGCTGATTGCATTCAAATAATTTTAATAACTAATATTATATTTTTGATGTCTGACATATATTTCCTGTCTACCCTGCCAGTATGGTGCATCATATATTTTTTATTTTTTTTTATGATATCTGGAATGCAGTAAAACATAATGTTTGTGGTTTAACCAGCGAGACAATGACCATTTACATAATTATTCCTGTTTACCCTGAAATATTTAAATCTATCAGATGACCATTTATTGTGAAGCTGATATTGACCATGACCATATGCAGTAAATCTACATCCAAGTTAAAACATTTATATTTGAGCACCTCTACATATTTCAACTCTTATCTATGTTAAGGGTGGAATCTTGGAATATAAATACTTACTTTTATTTCATTTTTGTATTTACTGTTGCAGTTCCAGAGCAGTTGGAAGAATACGGCCAGATACCCTGTCAGCAGCATCGTTGTTAATTGTTGCAGCTTACTGACCAGTTTACTTATATGTGATGCATAGTAATAAATGCAGTGTCGCATTACAATTACATTTCAATGTACAATTACATTTCAATGTACTCTATTACTATTACTTTGTTTCCTTCAGTTTACTATATTACTGTTTCCTTCCTATTACTACTACATTTGAAGCTGTTACTATTACTATGTCTATGACATTTATCATCGGAACTATTTGTTGTATAATATAGATGCCACATATAATATACGGTTGTAGGGTAGAAATTAATGGACACAAAACAACCGGAAAGAAAGTACCGGACAATTTTAATTATGTGAATTATGTGTAATTTAATAATGCTCTATTGCTGCTTGGTGTTAATTGTGTGTTTTTCACATCTGTGAAAAGGGTAATTGGTATGACAACAACTTCAAAGCACCATTGAATCCTTTTAGCCATGCAACAGTCACACTGTCCCAGTCCGAGGTCGAGATCGATGACATACATTGTGCAAGAAAGTAGGAATATGTGGGCCGAGATCGACATGGGCCGAGATCAACACGGGCCGAGATCGACGGGCCGAGATCGACGAAGGCCGAGATCGACGGACACCAGGCCGAGCACTGTCAGTCACCAACGTTGGTCACGATGTAGTGTATAGAATACTTATATCGAGCATTTTTCACCCATGTTATGAACTGTTTTATCAAAGTTGGAGTTGGAGAACTCAAAGATGAACGGAAGAAACGAAGTGCCAAGCAGTCTGGCAGAAAACTCGAATTGATTGTCAGGTAGGTTGGTACTGTACATTCCACCTGGACAAATGTTACATCAGGTGTACCGCAAGGCACGGTATTGGGACCGCTTCTCTTCCTGATATACATCAATGATTTACCTGACAAGATCATCTCCACAGTTCGTCTTTTTGCAGATGACTGTGTCCTCTTTAGAGAAATCAATAATCAGTCCGACTCACAAGAACTACAGAAAGACCTAAATGAGTTAGCAAAATGGGAACACGACTGGCATATGCACTTTAACCCAAAAAAATGCTTTGTGATGAGACTAACCCATGCAAGAAACGTAAAACATTTTAATTATACTCTAGGAAACGCAACACTACAGGAAACCGACAGTCATCCCTATCTTGGAGTATGTATCACCAAAGATCTCACCTGGAACAAACACATCCATCAGATTACAGCCTCAGCAAACCGTACCCTAGCATTTATCAGACGCAATCTCTACTCGTGCCCCCAAAACATTAAAACAAGTGCCTACACAACCCTTGTCCGACCACTCCTAGAATATTCAGCATCCGTGTGGGACCCCCACACCCAAGTCCTCATCAACAAAATAGAAATGGTCCAAAGACGGGCAGCTCGCTTCTGCCTTAACGACTATACATCCCGAGAAACTGGTTGCGTGTCACAAATGTTAACAAAAATAAACCTAGAACAACTAACAAACAGACGAACAAACAGACGCCTCGCCATATTGCACAAAGCCATTTATGGCCACCTAACCTTGCCTGTTGAAAACCTCCTCCAACCTGTACAACGCCTATCACGGCATCTAAATACCAAAGCATTCAACACTATCCACACCAGCAAGAACTGTTATTAATTTTCCTATTTCCCCCGAACAATAAAAGATTGGAATTCCCTACCAGATGCAATAGTCGACATTACAGAGCCACAGAAATTCAGACAAGCATTAATACACGACTAATAACCTAGCATGCGCACCCAACCCTGACCGTATGACTCCTAAGGAGTGTTGGCCAGTACTCAACCAAGACAAGACAAGACTGTGTGTGAGCGATAATTCATGATGTTTCGTAAACTGTCAATACTATTTATTCGTACTATAACGTGTACAATTCAGTGAAAGCAACATATACATCCATTTAATATGTATATAAAACGGTCAGTGCAGCCAGTCTCGTCTATGAAGCGTGAGCGTCTATGTCATGTATGGGGGAAGCTGTTTTTAAGTGAATATTATTCAACTTTAAATATAATAATAGAGTGGAGTCTCCCATCACACAGTGATTTGTTTTGTATTGTATTGACATTATGTAAATTGTTATTGTAAAATTTGTATCTTAGTATTTGTTTCCATATCTGTAGTTCTGGTTGTTTCCAGCGCTTGGCAATGTTCTTTCTATTAACTGACTGGTCTGTATTATTGTGGTTACAATTTAATGGTCTTATGATGTCTCATTCTTT
Organism: Paraescarpia echinospica; assembly: GCA_020002185.1. Lineage (NCBI taxonomy): Eukaryota > Metazoa > Annelida > Polychaeta > Sabellida > Siboglinidae > Paraescarpia > Paraescarpia echinospica. Next base: position 47,763 of record JAHLWY010000437.1, read on the forward strand.
ATATGCTGGCACTGAGTGTGGTCACTACCAGGGTGCTTGTCGTCCTCAGTGGTTCTTTTACGTCCCAAATTGAGACGGGACCGTCATTAATGTGATCACCGAGTCACGAGGGATACACAGTCCCCAATTTTGAGAGCCAGAGTTTTACACCAAATATCATGCCTGCTCGGTGCAGGTTTCGAACTCAGAGCACTGGCACACCAGGTGGATGTGCTAACCACTACACTAGCAGCACTCTCTGTATAATTTGTTTCTGCTGTTGAGATAAATAAAGTGCATCCTTACCTTACCTAAAGATGGGAGGGTGTGTTTCTATATTTCATAAAAACCAGCACAAAACCTTGGAGTAACATACACTATTGAGAGGGATGCGGGGGTACCAGCCCAGCCTGATCACAATGCTTTCTTCTATATCATGAGCAGTCTTACTCCAAACCCACTATACTTGATCTTAGTCACATATTGAACATAACTTTGGATAATGACATTGTTTTTCATTTTACAGGTTAATGAAGAGGAGCTCAGCATGAAACTGCCGCCGAATAACATGTATAGGGACGTACATGGTGGTATGCACCAACTACCCAAATTTACACTGGGGAGTCTAGAGGAATACTTATCCCAGTACGGAGAGAAGCTGGAGGAAAAGAGCTAGTCTCTATACAAAGAAAGGTGAGTTATCTTAACATTAAACTAAAAGGACTGTCGGATTATATGGAGCGATATTAGGGCCATAATTCCACAATGCTACATTGTTGATTTCTGACTTTCGATTATCCATTTACGGCGACATTGTCGAATTCTGACTTTCGATGATCCGTTTACGCTGACATTGTCAAATTCTGACTTTCGATTATCCATTTACACTGTCATTGTGCAAGATTTGTGTCAAATAATTCACTAGAATGGCGTTTGGTCAAATATTTCTCCCAAACATTTTCTCCAAAAGAAATTCTGCCCCAAAATGTAATCTATGACCTAAGCTGTGCTGCCCCCTAGCGAACTACACCAACTTGCAAATACTGAAGTATACCTTACTTTTGAGCAACCAAAGCTGGTCGGCCGCCGTAGACGTCAAAAGGTAACCCAGTACGCCAAATCAGAGGGTAGATCAATGAGAGAGTCAGATTCTCTATCAAATTATACGATCGCCATCGGTAACGTAAGTACATATTTAGCACGTTTGTTTGCTAATTTGTTTCTGTATGAAGTACATTTATACACTAAATGTTTTGTCAGTTATGTAGACAGTACTTTTTTCAAAACAATTCTTCGGAACGGTTCGGAAGGCAGTGACCAGTGTGGTCGGCCGCCGTAGACGTCAAAAGGTAACCCAGTACGCCAAATCAGAGGGTAGACCAATGAGAGAATCAGCTTCTCTGTCAAATTATACGATCGCCATCGGTAACGTAAGTACATATTTAGCACGTTTGTTTGCTAATTTGTTTCTGTATGAAGTACATTTATACACTAAATGTTTTGTCAGTTATGTAGACAGTACTTTTTTCAAAACAATTCTTCGGAACGGTTCAGAAGGCAGTGACCAGTGTGGTCGGCCGCCGTAGACGTCAAAAGGTAACCCAGTACGCCAAATCAGAGGGTAGACCAATGAGAGAATCAGCTTCTCTGTCAAATTATACGATCGCCATCGGTAACGTAAGTACATATTTAGCACGTTTGTTTGCTAATTTGTTTCTGTATGAAGTACATTTATACACTAAATGTTTTGTCAGTTATGTAGACAGTACTTTTTTCAAAACAATTCTTCGGAACGGTTCGGAAGGCAGTGACCAGTGTGGTCGGCCGCCGTAGACGTCAAAAGGTAACCCAGTACGCCAAATCAGAGGGTAGACCAATGAGAGAATCAGCTTCTCTGTCAAATTATACGATCGCCATCGGTAACGTAAGTACATATTTAGCACGTTTGTTTGCTAATTTGTTTCTGTATGAAGTACATTTATACACTAAATGTTTTGTCAGTTATGTAGACAGTACTTTTTTCAAAACAATTCTTCGGAACGGTTCAGAAGGCAGTGACCAGTGTGGTCGGCCGCCGTAGACGTCAAAAGGTAACCCAGTACGCCAAATCAGAGGGTAGACCAATGAGAGAATCAGCTTATCTGTCAAATTATACGATCGCCATCGGTAACGTAAGTACATATTTAGCACGTTTGTTTGCTAATTTGTTTCTGTATGAAGTACATTTATACACTAAATGTTTTGTCAGTTATGTAGACAGTACTTTTTTCAAAACAATTCTTCGGAACGGTTCAGAAGGCAGTGACCAGTGTGGTCGGCCGCCGTAGACGTCAAAAGGTAACCCAGTACGCCAAATCAGAGGGTAGACCAATGAGAGAATCAGCTTCTCTGTCAAATTATACGATCGCCATCGGTAACGTAAGTACATATTTAGCACGTTTGTTTGCTAATTTGTTTCTGTATGAAGTACATTTATACACTAAATGTTTTGTCAGTTATGTAGACAGTACTTTTTTCAAAACAATTCTTCGGAACGGTTCGGAAGGCAGTGACCAGTGTGGTCGGCCGCCGTAGACGTCAAAAGGTAACCCAGTACGCCAAATCAGAGGGTAGACCAACGAGAGAATCAGCTTCGTCGTACTATGCCATCGCCATCGGTAACGTAGTACGATATTTAGCACGTTTGTTTGCTAATTTGTTTCTGTATGAAGCGCCATTTATACACCAAATGTTTTATCGCTATGTAGACAGTGCTTTTTCAAAACAATTCTTCGAACGGCTCGGCTACAGGACCAGTGGTCGGCCGCCGACGTCAAAGCAGTAACCCAGTACGCCAAATCAGAGGGTAGACCAATGAGAGAATCAGCTTGTCAAATTATGATCGCCACGTAACGTACATTAGCACGTTTTATTTGCTAATTTGTTTCTGTATGAAGTACATTTATACACTAAATGTTTTGTCAGTTATGTAGACAGTACTTTTTCAAAACAATTCTTCGGAACGGTTCGGAAGGCAGCGACCAGCGTGGTCGGCCGCCGTAGACGTCAAAAGGTAACCCAGTACGCCAAATCAGAGGGTAGACCAATGAGAGAATCAGCTTCTCTGTCAAATTATACGATCGCCATCGGTAACGTAAATACATATTTAGCACGTTTGTTTGCTAATTTGTTTCTGTATGAAGTACATTTATACACTAAATGTTTTGTCAGTTATGTAGACAGTGCTTTTTTCAAAACAATTCTTCGGAACGGTTCGGAAGGCAGTGACCAGTGTGGTCGGCCGCCGTAGACGTCAAAAGGTAACCCAGTACGCCAAATCAGAGGGTAGACCAATGAGAGAATCAGCTTCTCTGTCAAATTATACGATCGCCATCGGTAACGTAAGTACACATTTAGCACGTTTGTTTGCTAATTTGTTTCTGTATGAAGTACATTTATACACTAAATGTTTTGTCAGTTATGTAGACAGTACTTTTTTCAAAACAATTCTTCGGAACGGTTCGGAAGGCAGTGACCAGTGTGGTCGGCCGCCGTAGACGTCAAAAGGTAACCCAGTACGCCAAATCAGAGGGTAGACCAATGAGAGAATCAGCTTCTCTGTCAAATTATACGATCGCCATCGGTAACGTAAGTACATATTTAGCACGTTTGTTTGCTAATTTGTTTCTGTATGAAGTACATTTATACACTAAATGTTTTGTCAGTTATGTAGACAGTACTTTTTTCAAAACAATTCTTCGGAACGGTTCGGAAGGCAGTGACCAGTGTGCCAGTGATGGAAAGTTCCCATGTTTCACTGTTTGTGTCTGAATGGAGCTACATCACATTCACAACCGTCATCCATGTCAAGTCAACTGACAACACTCATAGTCGTAGACTCATACACGGGGCCTAGGGCTTACCGCTTATTATTATATTTATACTTTATACTTGTTTCGGTACTTTTGCAGTTCAGGCCCACACCTCGAAAAAATCTTGATAACGGCCATCTACAGTCACCAAACTTCACATCATATCATCACAACACCTATTCTACACATATACACTTGTCAAGTGATCAAACAATTACATTTACTCTCTTTTATCAATCAAAATGAACAAGATATTCACTCGTTTTTCCACATATTTATTAGTTCCACCATAAACTTTCTAAATGGCGCCATTTTATGGTTGATCACAATTCTTATTTCAATAATATTGTAAAATAAAGACAATAAAATATGCGATATTTAATTAAATAAGATTAGCTCGAATTCAGTGTTGACAGCAAGTTGGGGTTTTATTACGACTATTGGTTTGTGTAAATACTGGTGCATTTTAATATTGTTTATCAGAGGCAATTCATCATAGCTATGATACAATACATGTGAATGAACATGTGAATGAACGTTTATTCAGAACATTGATAACAATATACAAGACAAGACAACCAAACAAGTTTAACTATAATACAAGTGAGAATATACAATGTTTGAAGGGGGTAAATACGAAGTCATTGACTTTTGTGTAAATTTACCCCTGACATGTATTTATATATATAATTATATACATGTATGTATACACACATATACACACATATATACATACATATATTCACATACATGTTTTAGAAACATTTTATTTTGCAAACAAAATATTTTATTTCCTGAAAATTATAAGTGAGCTTTATTATGAACAATGACATGTGAATTAAAAAAAGTAGTTGACATGTGTGCTTGCCATGCAATTACTGAATGGTTCAACAGTTTTTAACATCAATAATGTCAGCAGTATGAAAGACTGTATAAAGGTCTTCATAAATATTTTATTGGATTTAATTCTGATCCATTCCGATTATAATCTTAAAATAGCGTATTTAAGTGGGCATTAGGCCGTGGGTCCCCCTTTCAATATGTTCTTTGTAACTATTGTGAAACCATATGATATTTTATTTATTATAAATTGTTCCTGTTATTAATATTTTACATGTTATCAATGTTAAACATTTCGTCATGTGGATTAAAAAATAGCTATATTAAACTACTTTATTATAATATTGACATAGTACTAATGGTCATGAAACCTTCATATGAAATATTATCTGGCAGAATATTGTATTTATTGCTAAAACATGATAATGTTAAGTTGTTTGTAAATTTCTAATTGGTGTGTTACATGACAAAGTACCCTTTTTAAAGATGAATTGGTGAATGTTTGGATAACTTATACTTATGAATAAACCCTCATGTCTCAATATATTTTGCAAAGTGTTGGTCAGCTCTGTTGTTGTTTCTTTCGATAGCTGCAGTCCACCATGTTCGTGTAGCTGGTCAAACTAGATCAACCTTTCGAATGTCCCAAATGATGGATGTCCTGGAATGTATCCATCCCGAATTTGACATATCACCGTTCCACACTCTCGCTTGTTTCGACATTTCGCCTTCATCCACATAAAGTTTAAACTTTATATGTTATTATATTCAGAGCTTTCTATGATGGCGTGGAAGTGCTATTCTCTTGGAACTATAGACTACAACTAAATCAGACTCAATGATTTTGGAGGTGCATTATTTTATCAATCTACAATTGCAGGCTCCCCAAAAAACTCTCTTGAGACATCATACTGCACCCCCCATTTAAACCTCAAATGAAACTGGTTTCCCACAAATGAAACTCTTATCTTAGCGAGGTGATGCGTATGCACCCATCACATCTCCCAATTTATGGGCCTTTTGGCAGCCTACGCTCAACACTGAGTGTGGATTGCCACACCGCATTATATTTATTGATTTCACCCGTTTTTAGTCCTTTGGCCGAAGGTCCAAGGGACTATTGCCATCACTCTGCGTCCGCCGTTAGCTGCCGTATCTCAGAAACCGTTCAGCAACCTTTTCTGTAATTTTGCATATACATATCTTAGGGAACTGCCACTATGTACGAGAAATCTGTATTTGATTGAATCATTTTAAGGGCTCCCTAGGGCATCCGAGGACCCGAAAACTGGTAAAAATGTAACATTTTGCCTATTTTTTTTTAAAACTGTTCAGCAACTTTTTTTCTAAGTTTGCATAGATGTATCTTAGGGTGCTGCCACTACATACAAGAAATCTGTATTTGATTGATTCATTCTAGTGTCATCAGCATATAGTAGAATATACATTTTCTACATCATCATCACTAAGGTTGTTGTAAATGTAACCAGTTGCCATATCAAGTCCGTTATAATTGTGACCAACAGTGTTCAAAGTTATTCAGGTAAATAGCAAATAACAAAGGACACAAGTTTTCTCCTTGCCATACCTCTACATTACATGAGAAGAAGGCTGACACAGCCTGGCCCTGATTTATACATGATTTAGCATTTTTTTACATGTTGTATACAACTTTCAACACATTACCATTAATACCGCATGAAATTATCTTAGACCACAGTGAGGACCGGTCTACTAAATCAAATGCTTTCTTATAATCGATGAAGGCACAATAAAGCCTTTTGTGTCGAGACAAATACAATTCAACCAATACCCCTATCTGAACACTGCCTGTTCTTCACCTATTACATTTGCTTTGTTTAGGTATGTGGTCAGTCTGGTGTTCTGAACAATCACTAAGGATTAATGAACACTTGTGCAGAATGTCACCCACTTGGCAGGTTTAATTGATCTATTCAGCAATGAGGACACTGCTTAGGCCTCACTCTGGACACTGTCACTCAGTGTTGTGTATTGTCTTGGTTGGTGCATTGAGCTAATCTACTTGACCATGAATCAGTGGTGGCTTTGGTTGTGTATTACACCCAGCTGTGGAGCTAAGATTCTCTGCCTGCTATTGTTTGATGGAAACTGTGACTAATCTGTAATTGGTCACTGGCAGTTGCTTGTGTCAACAGACAGCATTAAGCCACTAGTTTTCAAATTTTGCTCAGGGCCCCCCAACATGCAAAATTGTCCTCCTGTTTCTCTGTTGCTCCCTCCTGCAGTCCCACTGATCTCTATTTTTAATAACACATTAACTAATATATATAATCTTCACAAAACGGTCTACTCAAGTATTTTATTTCCAGGTGTATCTTCACTGGCATGCATATAGTCTCCACTAAACATGTAAACATTTTACTTCCATCATAACCCTTAATGATCTCTAACTATGATTCACCAAAAAACATTTCATTAATAATTACAAACTCACATTATAGTCCAAAGGACTTCAGGGCCTCTTGGTCCATTTTTTTTATTTAAAATAATAGAACTGAAACACACAAATCCAACAACCAGAATTGGCTCATTTGTTTCTTTACACAATTTTTTTTTACAATATTAATTTACCTATACAGTATTGCTTTACAGTGTACCTTTGCACAAGACATTCACATAAATCATCCTTTAACATATACATAAATAAATTATATGGAGTATGATTATGTCAAGCAAAGTACTGAAATTTCACATTAATTATCAACCAGTTAGAATTGTTTGCTTTTACTGGCAATATATGTCCGTTATAATGGCCGTCTGGTAAAATTTAACAAAGTGATGAAATTATAAAACTTAAATATAACCACTACTATTGTCCATATTAAATTATATTTTTAATGTATATAGCAGGGATAGCTCAGTAAAGCATATAAAATATTATACATCATTAAATTTTGTAACAAACAAATTGTTAGTTAAAACAACATAATATAGTCACATAGTATGATAAATTACCTCTGGTAGACAATAATAAAATGCAGCAATAATTACTTAAACCAATAAGCGTAACGAATACCCTCAGCTGCTGTCAACATTAAATTTAATGTAACATTATTTAATTCATTTATTGAAATATTGTGCATTTTATTGACTTTTTGACAATAGTAATTTTTGAAATGAATTGTGATCGATCCCCACGTCAGGAGTCAACTATAAAGTAGCATCACCTACTGGAGTTTCCAATGGAACCAATGAATACGCGCAAAAACGAATCAATTTCTTGTACATTTTGATTGATAAAAGACAGTAAATTTAATTTGTTGATCACATAATAATTGTGTATGTGTAGAATAGGTGTTATGGATATATGACGTGAAGTTTGGTCACTGTAGGTGTCCATTTTCGTGGTTCTTTCAAGGTGCGGACCTAAACTACAAAAGTACCCGTGATTGTAGCAGTGATCGGCCTAGGCCCTAGCCTTTAGCCCTAGGGTCAGGTGATGTTGGAAAAAAGTCAGAAATAAAAGCAACTGACGTATGTGGCTACATTTGTCTCGCTGGACATAGCGTATATATCCACACAGTAATTGTCTGGTAGCAGGATAAAATTTTTCTTATTTGTTGGATGAAGTTCAGATAATAAATAATATCCCCATGGGCATGGCCATGCCATGCCATTATTTATTATCTAACGTGATATAGAATGTACGTATCAACAATGTTATAATTGTTATTGTAACAGAGTTAACTATAATCAATGCTAAGAAATAATGACATGATTGGAAATGTCACTTATTCCAATATATCCTAAGCACAGCTGTATCACAGCTAATCAGTGTCACTCCACCAACTGTGCTATCGGTGGCCTGGCTAGGTGTCACCTAGGCCAGGGAGTTGGGTGTAATTCGACCAACCGCCTAATTAAGTTGGGTGGTGTCATGCACCCAGCCAATGGTGTCAGAGATTAAGCAGTATGCCTGTTTGTAGCACTAGCATCAGATCAGTGTGTGCCATTGTTTCAGTGTCACTGTGTCAGTTTGTATGGCCTGGTGTCAGAGATTATGCTGTCACACAATGCCTCCACATGGCCTGTAACTAATGTATAATCTGCACTTGCAGAACCCAGGCATCAATTTTTATGGACTGGTGTCAGAGATTATGCTGTCAGCACTGATGTGGGTCCACTGCTTGCCATTGTTCCAACTGAACCTAGCAGTCAAGTTTAGATAAAGGATAACGATAAGATTAATTGTCCTGAGTGATAGAAATAATTGTCACTGTCAAAGAAAAGCTCAGGTTGAACTGAGATTATTAGATCAATTATGGATCAGTTGATTATATATCAAGAATAAAAAATATCACAAGCAATAAGTCTGAATAAAAAGCAAAACTTTAAAACTGCAATATACACAATTATCAATGTAATATAAAGATATGATCTCAAATTAAAATAATATAACTTAGGTATACACAGTGAAACATTAGTCTAGACCTGCTACATTTTTTGGGTTGCAATCTGTATTTTTGACCTAAAATACTGTAAGAATCTGTATCTATCTGTATCATTTATACATATATATATATATAATGTAGCGCATACCATAACAACAAGGATGTAATTTTATTTTATTACTCTTACATTACACCCAACATCTGCCACAAACTACATTCATCGGCATGTGTTGTAGATTTAGTTAGTCTCAGCATCTCAGCTGACATGCCCAACTGGAGGCAGGGGCTGTCGATGTTCAGTTTATGTGTGTGCGTCTGTGTGTATTTTTCGGTAATCCGTATTTTCCGCAAAATGGAAAACAGCGTCTCTACATCAGCATTGCTGTGTGGGAGGCAGAGAAGCGGTGCCATCACCTTTGCCAACAGGCGCCGTGAGGTGGCAGCATTCGCTTGGCCTCTCACTGGGACCTGGATTATTAAAGGGAATAAAAACATCCTGCTATCTATTTCCATGTCCACCAAGCCCCCCAACAAAAAATTATATGAATTATAAATTCTACAAATTTAAGCTGTGCAGCCGGACATTTTCGGCACGCTTTTTGGGATGCATTCAGAGCATGTTTACAAGGATGGCTTTTGGATCGAAACGAGCGTCAAAATGAGTTATTGTGCGATATTCCGATGTAATAGTAGTAGCGCAGCGGTAAGACCTTCGGACTCTCGACTGAGAGAACGGGGGTTCGAATCCCGTGCGGCGGTGTCGAACCTTGGGCAAGTTCGTTTACTCTACATTGCTTCAGTTCACTCAGCTGTATGAATGAGTACCTTACCTGGCTATAGACAGTGGTGGATATTTGTGTACGAATAGTCTTCGCGCATTGATTGCAGCGTGGCTGAATGCTTTCCAGAGAAGTCGAGATGGTGTTAGATTGAACAGGTCTGCCAGGGAGTAAAGTGTAAAGTGCTTTGAGCAGTCCCGAGGAATGGAGACTGCGCTATATAAGAACTTACCTTTACTTTACTTTAATACAAACACTAGTCATCATAGAGGAACAAGCAGTTATCTTACGGTTCCACATGAATCCAATTTTATTAAAAACAATGAACGCGAATGGGCCTACAAGTCGACTAGGTTTCGCCAAGCTTGGGCTCATTTTCAGAATAATTATATCGAATGCAACCAACGGGAGACAAACCGTATGTCGGCTATGTATAATCATACATAGCAGACATATATCGTATCCAGCTACAGAAAGTAACGTGTATAATCTCATAATATCACTAGAATATCGATATATGAACGTGGAGTTGTACAATTTTCATTTTTGTGGCGAATAAATAATTACTACAAAAATTTAAAAACATTTACAAACAATGCATCATAGTATACAAAATGATTTGGTATATATTACTTCGTGAAAACATAAACAAAAAAGTGTAAAGAAAATCACTGGTGTCAGGATTGAAAATTGTAAAATAAATGACAAGAAACCAACTCGTCTACTAACGAACCCAGGACAAAATACCCTCCGGAGAGAATCCCTTCAGACAAAATCCCCTTGAACAAAATCCCCTCCGGACAAAATCCCCTCCGGACAGAATCCCCTTAATTAACCCTGAGGGGATTTGGAATGTCTGTTGCGTGACAAAAAATATTTATGTCCACATATTGAGTATAAACATATTTTACTGATCACGTAAAACATAAATACATTTTGAGCAAATGCAAATGATGGTATAGAGCCTGGTCTTTTATCGTGGCACGTACCTTAGTGGCTAAGACTGCATCTGGATTGGCATCGTGACTGTGTGATAAATGTCCGGTAACTCTCTGGATCAGTGGTAACTGCTCCCCTACAGCCGAGACCTCTATGGCTAGAGCACCCCCATCGGATGGTCGTCTTGGACTTGTTCTTCTGGGTGTACATATGCTCATCTAGTAGTAGCTTTAGGCCGCCTTTTTGTCTCTATATTATTTCCATGGCAGTATACTGATCATAGACTGAGTGGGTGATGATGCTCATTTAGTTTCCCTGAAATTTGAACATCCTTCCATACAGGTATTTAAACAGGTCCTTCCATATGAATACAGATGGCCAATAGCAATTACATGGCTTCCTACACAGGGATGATCCCCATAGCAATTAATGGCTTCAATTACAATTGATTTAGCAAATCTGAGGTTTTTAACAGTTTCAGAGTAATAAATTAAAACTGTGAATACCATTTTGAGAAAGTTTGGAAAGTAACTGAAGTTATAGTTTTGAGTATTAATTTGTATTATGATATTGAAAAATATAAAATTACTGTGTTTATTATTAAAATAGTGTTGGCAACTTGGCAAATGTGTTCCCTTAGGTATTCCAAAAAATAGTTTCGAGTAGGCATGTATGATTTTATTTAAAGTATCATGCAAAATAATTATGAAAGGGATTTTGTCAAATTTTTCCATAAGGGAAGGGGATTCTGTCTGAGGGGATTCTGTCCAGAGGGGATTCTGTCCAGTTACCTCTACTAACTGAGCTAGTGACACCGACGGAAATTCACTGACTGATTTCAGTTGTTTTAATAAATTGTACAACTCCTATTTCATATATCGATATATTCTAGTGATATTATGAGATTATACACGTTACTTTCTGTAGCTGGATACAATATATGTCTGCTACATATGTTTATACATAGCAGACATACGGTTTGTCTCCCGTTGGTTGCATTCGATATAATTATTCCAAAGTAATATAAACCAAATCATTTTGTATACTATGATGCATTGTTTGTAAATATTTTTAAAATTTTTGTAGTAATTATTTATTCGCCACAAAAATGAAAATTGTACAACTCCACGTACATATATCGATATTCTAGTGATATTATAAGATTATACACTTATACACGTTACTTTCTGTAGCTGGATACGATATATGTTTGCTATGTATGTATATTGGTGTACAGTATCTCCCGTTGGTTGCATTCGATATAATTATTCTGAAAATGAGCCCAAGCTCGCCGATACCTAGTCGACTTGTAGGCCCATTCGCATTCATTGTTTTGAATAAAATTGGATTCATGTGGAACCGTAAGATAACTGATTGTTCATCTATGATGACTAGTGTTTGTATTACATCGGAATATCGCACAATAACTCATGTTTACGCTCGTTTCGACCCAAGAGCTATCCTTGTAAACAAGACTCCTTTCTTCTGAAATGCAAGGTAACTTCTTTTGTTTTGCTTACACTGAGCTCAAGATTGTTTTTGTTGCATCAGCTGATACGTCTGTTTACCTATTAACAATACTCAGACTAATCTTAGTTCGTAATGAAACACTAATTGAATTTTAACAGGCTCAACAACTAAAATGAAGGTAACTATTCGCATTAATTACCAGGGAAAGATCGGCGTAATTAAATACATAATATAAATTGTCGTATCGACCGACGTCACAGAAACTTTTTGCGTGACTTGTTCATATGGCTGTCATTATTTTGTATTTCGACAAAAAATGAATTGTTAAGCCATTCATTTGAACACATTGAATAAAATAAGACTTGTAGAATTAGAGTCTACACTTTGCAAATATTTCCTGTGACATGTTTGGATTCATGCGTCCGAGTGACGAGCAGGCCGGTATAAATTAAATGGCAGTATAACTTGTTCTCTAATTTTGCAAACACATTCCATATGGTAGTGCCACTATGCACAAAAAATCTCTAATTGATTGAATCATTCGAACTAATGACACGAATACTATGGACTGTTATGTAGTAATAAAGTAGATTTGTGATACAGTCCATCAAAATCAGGTTTTGGTGTTTTTAGCCTAGATTACTGTTATGCTATTGTAACGTCATAAAACGGTTTAAAACTTTGCCAAAATCAGATATTTGGAACAGTTATGGCGATCTAAATGAGCAAGAACAACGAAAAAATGCCGAATTGTCCGCCGTATTTACATCGTTGTTACGCTGATTTATTATGGGATGCATTCCTAAGCGCGAATCGAAATATGTCACGTGTTATTATGAAGCCAATTAGAAGGCTGCAAAACGGAAATAAAATGTAAACAACAACAAGCTGTCACCGTGGGCATAATCACGTGGTCTGATACGCCTCGGCTGATTGGCTTAGAGATGAGCATGCGCAATGCGCTCAACATCGCATATATATAATCTTTCAATCGACGTGAAGCCATCATTATGTTGGTTCGACATCCAGTGTTCAGAAGTATTTTCCATTTTGCTGCCTTGATCTCTGATTTCCGGCTGTGATTTTCTGCTTGAAGATTGAAGGATTCGTTTTGCGGGTAAGTCGCATTTCCTTTACTTTATGTCCTTTTCTTTTGTATATTTTACCAACATTAATTTAAGCTAAATTGATTTGATGACAGCTGTGTTTTCAGTTGCAAGTTTCACACACAGTCGACTCTACGTCTCTAGTTGTCATCGATCTCGATTCGGCGATCTTTTACGTAACCATGAAAACGACTACCTAAGCCCGCTAAACTTCTCCTCACATATCTTACATACAAATAAACACACTGCGTTGTCAACAAAATTACACCTACATGCCTAAAACGATCAAAAGTCATGAAGAAACTAAACCAAAACTCCTCGGCTCATCTCTGGCGGCGGATGTGCGTAAAATCGAGTTTGTGTTGCGGTGTTCCACATGTACCGTACGCGCACACGCACTTGTATTATTTCTAATTAATATAAATGTCTATTAGAAAACGTAGGTAGGGTTTTCGTACTTTTAATTAGTATGGCCTGGGTAAAAAAGTGGCTCATTTTGATGATTTTTATGCTTTTACTGATACGGAATCTGATAACGCCCTGGCTATTTCCAGAGCAGCTCTGAAAATAGCATCAGATTCGGGCTTATTTCCAGAGCACCCCGGAAGTTCGTGTGACCATTCATGACTGACTTGCTGAAGCCAACCCGCCATTTTGTTATGCTCTGGTGAACATCGACGCTATGGACGCGCTGAGGCTGAGCTATATAAGAGTCCGTCGCGGGAAGGCGAAGCGAAGATGCGCAAGATTTGCACACGCCAAAAGGCGTGCGAAGGAGAGTTTGAAAATCTTTGACAATGGAAGTTGGAAAGAAATTTTCAAGTTGGGAAGACTTTTCCAACTTCTTCGAACAGTGGATGAATGAAAACCACTGCTTGTTTTCCATCCTGTGTTCTAGAACAGTAAAACAAGCAAATCGTTCGATAGCGCAAGGGAAACCGGAGTACTCAGCGAAATTGAGGTACAGCTATGTCCGGTTTGGCTGTAAACACTTCGGGACATACCGCAGTTCCAGCACTGGCATCATACCAAATCAAAGGTAACATTTCTTTCATCTTTGAGTTTCACTTAGCCTTAGCCTAGGCTTAGCCTAGGCTTAGCCTTAGGCTTAGCCTTAGGCTAGTTTGTACTTTGTAATGCTGTTTAACACTTATTCAGACTGAGTGTAACAGTACTAACACTACAGTCTACACGACTACAGTAACTAATGTAACATGTTATTCTGACGATACAATTAATATATTAATTTAAATAAAATAACATGGATTGCTAGGAATGTTTTTTATTTTAAATATTTAAAGCAGACCTTTATATATTATAATACAGACCTCACACAATATTATAAGACATGGGTACTTGTATAATGTGTAAAATAGCAATTCTGGCATGAGCAAGGTAAACCTGTTCATTTTGGCAATTACTTTTCCTGTTACTTTCCTTAACGAATACCTGCATTTGTCATACATATCTAGACCAGGATCCTTTAATTAGGCATCTTAATCCTTTTCATGTCAATATATCACTTTTTTTAACTATTAAAATTGGAACCACTTCATATGACCATTAAATATTCGTCTTAAATATTTTATCTATTAGCTAGAAACAGACAAATGCAGAGAAACTCATTGAATAAACTTTTATAACATATTGGATGGATAACTTAGTTACATTACTAAAGTACTACAATAAGGATAATCAAAGGAACACTTTTATTGCTACATGAAACAGCTGCAGGCTGTAGACACAAAACTTATTGCAGGCCTTTTGATGGGTGATCCAAGCCATAAAACAGCCCTATCAGTACTGTTACATAATACAGTGTAGCACATTTCCTGTCATTCACATTTCACACAGATCAACCACTGATTGCTGGACAGTGAGACACTGTGAGTGTTCATTATTCAAACATTCCAAGGACAACTAGAACCTTTCTTTCATATTGCTTGATTGAAGTTTAATCAGTATCATAATCAAAGGCACTGATTACTGACAGCAGGCATCAGTGACAGTCACCACTGGAATGCATAAAGTAATTAATACCCAATAACCTTATAAAGCCAGGTTAAATGAAAGTAAAGTAAATTTTTCCAATTAAATTAAGCTTTTGTAGCACTTAATTAAATCATTATTTATTTTATAAATTAAATTAATTTTGTTAATGAAATGAAGAATTTAGAACTGTTCAGAGAATGATAGCATAAGCACATCTGACAGTGTTGAAACACATAAACTATTTGATAACTGTTTTGAAATAGTCTAAGCCTTTAATATAATAAATCAAATTATTCTGTGACTTTTCCTGTGACTTATTTTCGTAGGCAAAACTTACTTTATTACCATGACTTTTCTATCCACTGTATTGCCACTTTTAGATTGATTAATTGCAAGTCAATTAATTGTACTGACAAAAAGGATAAATAAAATAAAATAAATTATAATTAAATTAACAAATTTGCAACATCACCAGTTGTATTATTACTTGCATCTAAATGAAGTCCAGTTATTTATATCATATACATTACAAAAAAAATATTATACAGTGAACTCCACATAACTCATACTCGCATAAGTTGATATTTTTCCTGCATCAATTTTGTAATTATTTTTAATATCTAAAGCCTGTACATACAATACATATAAATCATCAAGTCTGGAGTAATGGCAGTGGTAATTATTTAAGTAATACTAACAGTTTAAACAAAAACAATATAATAGTAATAGGAAGCAATGTAATAGTAACTGGCCTATTACTTAAATTAGTTTTATATCACTATTGGGCATTTCAAAGTTCAATGTGAATTGTACTTATTTGCAGTCTGATCATTTAATTATTTACAAGGAAAAGAATATTTCACTAGTTTCACCAGGTTTTATTATTGTCCCCCGAATCACCTTGCCCCCCCCCACCCCTTAGTGAGTTTCACCTGGAGATTATGAGAGTTTACATAGCAGGAGACACCAGACCACTGTGACAGCTGCTTGGCTAAAGGGATTAAATAGTGCTTTGAAGGTAGTTCTTGTGCCAACTATCATTTTCACACAAACCTATGGGTGAAGTGGTTGCCTGCACATTACTGGACCCAAACAGGATAAGTGTGAAAAACATCCTGATATATTTGTACTTGTGCCAATAATTAACTGTCCACCAAGCAGCAGTAGAACTGTATGGTTTAGGAACCAGGACAACTCCACTCTAAATTAAGTGGCAGTTATATTGCTTTTGTCATTCCTATATAGTACTGAAATATAACATGACAAATATGTTCAATCCTTAAACATGTATTTAGTTCATTTTTTATCTTTGGTACATATTTATGCATCCCTTCTGTTACACCTGGTACGATAAATAGTTCTGATGAAACATAATAGTAATTACTTCAAATATAATAGCAATATATTGCATTCAGTATGTAATAGTAATACGAAGGAAATTAAGTATTAGTAATTGTAATGTAATTGACCCCAGACTTGCAAATCGGTGCAACTAAAATATATATTTAATTTTCAATAACACAAAAGTACTTATACGATGTCTAAAGTAAAACTCACTAGCAAAATAAACTGTTGCTTTCTGTCCTGTTAATACTAATATTACTAACATTTGTTGGACAACTTTTAATTGGCTTTTGTCCAGAGGGGCTTTTGGTATGCACCCTTGCAATAAGCATTTAACTTTTTATTCTCGTAGTTTTCAGTTAATATCATCACACACCTGTTTGTGAATGGCGTACATGTCTCTCTTTAATTGTGGTTCCAATGTTATGAACTTGCACAAACTTTATATACCATTATACAACATTATCATTGCACCTTAGTGACTTCAATTCCGATTCAATATAATTGTAATTCTTTTTAAATTTTTAGAAGTGTAGTTGAAGTAACACTTGAAAAGTAATTGTAATTGATTTGATTCTGTGTGGTTGGACCCATCCCTGTATGCAAGCAATAGTTGGAATTGACTGACTGACTATACCTTCCTTAGAAACGTAATCCTGTAATACAGGTAATTAGCACATCCATGCAAAGATGACCGTGTCTTTCAAGACAAGCTGCTAGTCACAAAGTGATTGAGGTACCAGTACCAGTTACCAAGCCATTAGCAACCAGGGTCAAAGCTGGTAGTAAAACTGGTCTACATTATAGCACATGTAAAATAAATGCAAAGTTCAAAGGAAAACAGCCCATCTTTTTGTCAGGTTACAACTGCTGTAGTTTGATTTATACAGTTTGTTTCTTGTTTCAGATGTTTGAGGTAAAATGGCAATCGTTTATGTGTGGTTGTCAAAAAATAATACAGATGTTGTGAAAGCACATTTTATAGCAGTAATACATTTATCAAATGTTATTAAAGGGAAGCAAAAGTCAACTTTTTGATGTTATGCGTTTAAAGGAGTTAATTTTGAAACTACATTTAATATTTTCACGTTAGTGGTTAACTCAGAATGGAAGATTCTGCACCATTGCAGTCGGTTGTGTGTATATGTGCAGGCATAACAATTAATGTTTGTGCATGTGTTGTTGTAATTTTGAATGATGTGATGCTTTGCATAATTTAGGAAACGCTGTACATTGTGTGTATACATTTTGTTTATCACACTTTAGGAGGTATTGTTGATTGTATGTGGTAAACTGTTTTTAACCCATTGTGTGTGGTTATGAAATTGTTAATTTAACTAACTTAACAAGATAGTGTCTGCATACGGATATGAAATTGAACATTGGATTAGCTTGTGAAAAATCTTTATAAATATAAATAATAAAGAGAGTTAATCCAAGAATGGAGCCTTGAGGTCCACCAGTTGCTATTGATAAGGTGTCTGATTTTACATAAATAAATAACTTTCATTAAGTTTCAGAGATACTCCATCAATACGAAAGTGTTTTAATTTACAAAGTAATGTATTATAGTCTAAAGTGTCAAATGTTTTAGAAAGGTTGAAGAATATTCTTAATGGTACTTCATTATAATCCATGTCGGTTGTTATTTGGCCTACCGGATATGATGCAGCATATTCAGTTGAATGACCAGAGCGGATGCCATATTGAGATTTCTAAAACAGTTATTTACTATCGAAATAGGACCATAGTTGATTTCCCACATTTTTCCAATACTCTTGATATAACTGGTAGAAGAGAGATTGGTCTATAGTTGTTGTCTTTGTTGATTATTGATGGATCCCTATGCTGAAGACTTGATTTATAATTTGCGTTAAAGATTTTATTGGTTTTGGTGCGATTTGTTTTAGTAAGTTAATTGAAATGGAATCACACCCAGTACTGTTTTTAGATGGAAGGTTGTCTGTTTTTTTGTACAATTAGTTCGTCGACGTTATTAAGTACGAATTACAATTTGTGTCAAGGTAGTGCTTGAAATCATTATCTCCTGAGTATGTTATGTTATTTAGCAGTTTTCTGCTGATATAGGTAAAAAAATTGTTAATGCATTAGCTAAATTTAGTTTGTAATAATTTAATTTAATTTATGGCCTGCATACAAAAAATGGCTCAAGTATGACATAAGGGATAACACATCAACTTATAAGAATAATTTTATTCTTATTACTGCATGATCCATGTATATTCTAGTTTACAAAAATAACAAAAACTTAGTATATTGACAATTGCAATTGGCAATGCTGCTGTCTAGAGCCAGAAAATATATTAGATACTACCTACCAACTTTACTTAGAAAAATGACATCCTGCATTTTGGAAAAAATATACACACATAGCCTCTATGGTTTTTCTACATACACCAAACAATACTTATTATCACTTTATAAATATACTTGCACGGACACAAACTGCTACATATGCACTTAGCCTATCAACATACATCCCGTACTGTTTTTCGATTTTACACTCCTGACAACTTGGGGAGTAATGGGAATACAGTCCTGTTGTTTCAACTATAAGTACATGAGGAACAATTCATACAAAAACATCGGTACATATAATTAGCAAACATCAATAACACCCGGTGAAAAAAAAATTTGTATTCTGTTTTATAGGACTTTGAATCCAACAAGAGCTGAATATGCTTTGCTTGTAAACCATGTGCATATACATGTATAGAGAAATGGTTCTCTAATAATCCTACATTGATAAAACTATATGTTTGTGTAGTTTGCTGTCAGTGTTTTGTTTACTGCAATTTGAAAAATGGTGTACTGGTATTATTAAAATGTCACGCAAAAAATGTTACTCTCCTGACAATTTTACACTCTAATTTTCCAATAATTTGTTAATGTCCAATGTAGTGACTTGAAATTTTGCACAAAATAAAGACTCCCTCCCAGCCTACACTACACATTCTTTTGACTGTCTGTTCCCACCAATGAATGCCTAAATGAGTAGCCCACTCAAGTAGATCACCTTCCCACTCACACTTGTAAATGAAACATTAATTACTTAAACATTCTAGAAAAGCACTTAATTGGGAGTAAATTGAGAATTTGGCACACATATGTGGGTGGTTTAGTTCTTATGCTTTGGGCTATGCATGCATATGTGTAATTCCAACGTTATGGACGCACTGGTACAGATTTCACAGCATGCCATGTCTGTAACAGTTTTTTTTACCAATAAAAATTACTAATTAATTTTTACCAATATTAATTAATATGCAGTATTGTACACAAAACATCATATTAACACAATTCAACATAAACAAAAACAGTTTTGCGTGCAAAGTGCCCTGTCCATAATGCTGGAATTACCTGTATATCAGACAATTAAGGGAGTTCATTGAGTCGATAATACCATGCTCTAATTGGTCACACATTGTACATTTTTTCCCCTGTGACAGGTTAATCCTGTTTTCCATTTCCTGTGCCCACTGATGCACTAAACTATGACACTGTCTTTCAATAAAATTACATTAAGCCACACACTATCACTTAAATGCTTGCTAACCTGACCATGTGGCAGGCCAGCTGATACACTGATCATCCATCTGACAATTATCCAAGTTAAAGCTGAGTTAATGATCAAAGCATGCAACCACTGCAGTTGGTCAGCTAATAAAAGAGCTATAGGGAGGCCAGTATCTCTCAGTGAATGTCATGTCTGGTTGATCACATAAGTAACATGAGTGACCTGTATCAACTGCCTAGGCCAAGCAACAATTTAATTAAGCACTGTTGTAATAACAGTTTTCATTGACATAATTAAATGCTATAATTATTTGAAAAAAGTATTTGAAAAATTAGATTTTTCAAATACTTTTCATATGTATTTAAAGGGAATAAAAACCCCTATCGCTTGAATTCATATTATGTTATATCCTGCTGTATATTTTTATTTCCACCAATAAAAAAATTATTAAGAATAAAATAAATTAATAATTCCATATTTTACGCTGTGCAACTGGCCTTCTTCAGATATGCATATTTTTGGCAAACTTTTCGGTATGCCTATATGTGTTTGCTATGTATGTTTATTAATGTAGATTATCTCCTGTTCCATCCGATATAATTATTCTGAAAACGAGTCGAAGGTCAGCGAAACCTCGCCGGCTTGTAGGCCCATTCACATTCGTTGTTTTGAATAAAATTGGATTCATGTGGAACCGTAAGATAACCGCTTTTTCCTCTACGATGACTTGTATTTTATTACATCGGAATATTGCATAATAACTCATTCTGACACTCATTTCGACCCAAAAGCAATCCTTGTAAACATGCTCTGAATGCATTGAAAGGGTCTGCCTGATGCGAGTATATGTCATGTGTGACGACACGATACCATGTGATTGCCTAGCTCATTAATTTTTTTCGCTACACAGACGGGTTTAAAATCGAATTTATGCTACAAATGTATTTTTCTGTATTTTTTTAATGTTCTGATTACACACAATGTTAACCTTTGTGTACACATGGAAAACGGAGTTTAGCTAATGCCTTGTTTTATTTCCTTTAAATACAAATATTTTTGCCTTCAAATTTTCAAATGCAAATACTGGATCAGTCGCATTAAAATGCATTTGCATTTGACCCCCATGTCTGCCGTATATATAACCGTACATATAAAAGTATTAATTAAATGCAATAAAACAAATTACTTGTTTAATCAACCAAGTTTCTAACCATAAATTAACCCCTGTTGGTGAAGTTAATTAATTTAAATAATATGTCCTTTATGAAAATGTTAATTATTTAAAATAACTTAATTTGGTTAATTAACTTAACTCAATTAACCCCTGCCTATATCAAGTGGATTACATGCACGTGTGTGCACGCGTTCACACACATGTTATAACACACATGTATATAATGTATTTTTGAAGTTAATATATATTTTTTTCAGAACGTATAAGACACAGTGTCCTGCTACATTGTACGTTGTTGCAATACGTGACAGTCAAGAACTGGTTGTACGCGACGTGAAATTGGAACACAGCCATGATGTCTCACAGGCAATCAAAGCATCATACCCAGAGAGCCGTCGCTTACCTCCCGATGTCAGAGCAGAAGCGGCCAACATGCTTTCTTTGGGTGTGAATGTTGAACATTTGCGAAGACACCTGTCTGAGAAGTCAGGAAAGATGCTAACCAGAAAGGATATTCACAACATTCGTACATTGCAGAAACAAGGAGGACCTAATGAGGAGGAGAAGCTGTTGTGTGAGTTGGAGGCCATTCTCGATAATGATCCAGCATCAACAATCCATGTGAAGACAAGCGATGATAATCACCTCGAAGCAGTCTTCCTACAAACATCATCAATGAAAATGTTGGCTGAACGATACTGCGAGGTAGTGGAAATTGCACCACATACAATTTGAATGACCGGCGAATGCCACTTGTGAGTGCTTTGATTGAAGATGGGAACCGATCCAGCCAAGTCATTGCACAATGCATCGTGCGAACAGAAACGGAGGATAACATAAGGTTTTTTGTTGAATGCCTTGTGTGTGATGTTCCTGCCATTAAGACGAAATTAAGATGCGTCGTTGTGGACAAAGACTTCACCCTTCTTGGTGTTGTACAGAAAACACTGCCAGATGTACAAATAATCCTCTGTTCTGGCCAAGACTTTCCGGAAGGAAACGGCTGCCATGGAAGCATCATCAGAAGACAGGGAGAGAGTGTGAAAGGAACTGCAGGCAATGTTGTATGCAACATCGAGCAAACAATATGACAGCTGTTTGCTCACACTTAAGGAAGTGGTCCCAGACAAGTTTTATAAATACTTTATGAAGAACTGGGACACAGTAAAGTCGACGTGGGTTCGCTACTTCGTCGATGCAAATGGTCACCTCGGCAATCACACCACAAACAGGATTGAGGCATACCACTCTGCGCTAAAGCGATTCCTGCCAGCAAAGCAATCCGTCAGCGAAATGGTGCATGGTTTGCAGCTGTACAACAAGGGAGTGCGTGTGATCCGGGACCACAATCCACTGCGCAATCACATGAAAAGGGCAGTCAGTAATGAAGAGTTGGAAGGTGCTCTTAAAGAGTACAAGGCAATTGTCACAGATGTTGCGGCACGTGATATCCAAAGAACAATTGTTACAGCGCACTAGCTGAAGAAAGGAGCAGAGGTTAAACACACAGATGACGGTTACGTGGTTCGAACTACATCATCATCATCAGCAACATGCAAAGTAACGGAGCTTTGTTTGAAATGTGATTGCCCCATTTTCAAAACCACGATGCTCCCATGCAAGCACATTTTCCTTGTGAGACTGCATGCCAACATGTCTCTCTTTCACGAGAAGCTTGTGCATGACAGATGGCTGCGAATGGTAAAACATGTCCTCCTGTCACTGGTTCTGTCAGCGTGACAAAGCAACAAAAGCAGCCAGTGAAGCCAATGAAGAAATCGTCAAAATTCACAAAGATGTTCAATCTGTGCAATCACATCGCTGGAGTTTGTTGTGAGCACTCTATGCCACAGTTCACCAAAGAGTTTGTTGTGAGCACTCTATGCCACAGTTCACCAAAGAGTTTGTTGTGAGCACTCTATGCCTCAGTTCACCAAAGAGGTTGTTGTGAGCACTCTATGCCACAGTTCACCAAAGAGTTTGCACAGCTCACACAAATCTACAGTCAGTGGACATCCGGCAAGGATATTCATGTTGTCTTGATAGACGATGAGGCTCATGAATCATCAAGTCAAACATAATTTATGGTAAGTAACAAATTAGGTTTAATAAGATCTGAAGTACTATAAAGTACCGTATTTTATAGTACGTATTGGGACACTGTATGTTTTGGGACATTGTACAAATTTAGAAAAATAATTACTTTTCCATTTGTATTGGAACACCAATTATTTGTGTTTCTGACGAGCTAGTAACCACGTTTTTTCCCAATGCGGACGCGTAATAAAAAACAATGTTGCATTACTGCCACCTGACATTACACGTGAGCGATTTAGCAGCATATGTTGATGCAAACCGTGCATATGCCTGGTATGATGTTGAATGTTGGAACTAACGCATTGAGGTATGAAAGGGTAATAAACGGGGACTATATGACGTCAGCTCGTTCGCGTCCGTAAGTATTGGGATAGTTAATTTGAAAATTCTTTGTTGTGCACCTTACGTTTTGGGACATTTGATATTTTAATTAATTTTAACCGTATGTATGTTTAATACATATGGTATGGTATGTACAGTAAGCCTAACTGCCAGTTTATACAAAAATCCATTACATCAATATGAGATATTGAATTAATTTTTTTTTCTTCCAATTTCAGCGAGATTTTGTTATATTTGAAACCTACATGACTGTTATCATGTCATAATGTCCTAAATGTCTGTTTAGGTAGAGACGAAGCAACAGATTGTTGTCGATCAGGACACCAGTCCGCAGACGTCTGTTGAGCCGGCAAGAGCGAAACGAGTACCGTCACCAGTACAGGTGGGTAAACAATGACAGTTAAGATTTTGTTGCTTATATGACAGCCATGTTTTCAGTTTCAGCAAGTTTTTATATTTGAAACCGAAACACGTGTGACTGTGATCATATCTCATGATGTCCTAATTGTCTGTTTAGGTCGAGACGAAGCAACAGATTGTTGTCGATCAGGACACCAGTCCGCAGACGTCTTTTGAGCCGGCAAGAGCGAAACGAGTACCGTCACCAGTACAGGTGGGTAAGGGAAATGTAAATAATGTTAACGGTTACTTTTAAACTGTTGATTAATGTCAAGGGTAAGCTGAAAACAAAATTCAAAAGCATATTTTCATAGTGTACATACTCCACAGATACCCTTTGTATGAATGCAAATTTGTTTGATAAATGTCTGTCAATTATACCTTTAAAATCTTGCATGATGCACTTCAGTGTGTAATATCTGGAATAATCATTATTGAAAAACATTTACTTAAGTATAATTATTTGTAATAGTTAAATGTCTTGCATGTAAAGATACAAGTATAATAATATGGGGGAATTACATTAAAAAAAAACATTTTCACATCCAGTTTGTGGCCAGTTAAATATCGTATAATCATTTAATTTGACATAAAATGTTGTGTAGGTGTGAGATGTTATGTAGTTAAATATACAATAATTGCCATATAAGTAATAAAAGAATATATGTTTTGTTATACATGAAAATTTCATAAGTCACCAGTTAACTATGTGTGTGTATTTGTACTGTTTACAGGGCCTAGGTATTTCGTCATTGCAACAGCAAAAGACACCATACAAATTCAAAAAGGTTCTGAGACTAAAGTGGTCAAACGTGACTCTAGTAGACAAACCAGCATCACGTGGCCGTCCCAAGGGAAGTGACTACACTGCAATGGGTCTTCCCAAGAAAAAGTCACGTGCAGTAAAGAAGAAAAGACCAGTCAAGACATCCACAGAACAAGAATCCCAGAAGTTGTTGTCGCTGGCAGACTTCAAACAGTCGTCAGTCATCAAAGTGGTTGAAGCGGCATCGAAGCACGTGATGCCAAAGTTCATCGCTGGAAATATGGCGCACTTCATGAGGCTAAGGCGAATGAATCCTGTAGCTTCAATGATACTGGAGATGGACGAAAATGACGATGACTATCCAAACCTCAGTTGTGACCTAACTCATGCATATCCAGGCTCTTCAATAAATACATATTCCATAGCATCAGCTATGCTAGTGCTCTCTGTTAGATATAGGGTGGATCCTGCAGACCTAGTAGAGACCCTGCAGATATCACCAAGCCATCTACAGACAACTGCCAAAGTAACAGATCCACTTCCAGAATCACTGGTGGTTGGCAATTGCAATCTGACATCGGCTGACACTGACACTTTGAAACCTACAGCATGGCTCAATGACAATGTAAGTACATTGTAATGAATTCATGTACATTTACCAGAAAATTAACGTCGGCACCCAAACAGACATTGGCTTTAGTCTATTTACAATAATAACTTGTTATCACATGAATAATCAATCGGCTGGCAAGCTAGGCTTGCAAAACTCTGCAAGGTTAATGTTCCCTCGTTGTTTCTCTTGATTACCGTATACTGCCAAACACTACAGATGCATGTGAGTATGTATGACTTGTGTGAAAAGTATTTATATGTGTACTGTATTATTTTTGAAAGAACAACACAAAAACTCATGTAATAAATGCATCAAATGTATATAATATGGCAAAAATGGGACAGTCCGGTCATATCTGTCTGGGGCCAGCTGCAACACCCTGAAAACAGGATGAAAGACCATGATATTTCACCTGACCAGACGTGTTCCTGGGTCAACTAAAGAGCTGGGCTAGTGTTGATGATTGGTCAGCTTCTTTTCCCATGCCCCAGGGTAAATTGTTATGATTGGGCAGCTCCCCCTGCAGGGAGGAGAGAGAAAATATAGCCACCTGTGCAGAAAGGGTAATGCCCTGGGGGGGGGAGGCAGCCTCCTAACTCTGCAGTGACTGTGGTGTAGTTCCTGATTGGCCAGAGGTATTGTTCTGGCATAATCTATGCACAGTGATAACACTAAGCTTCAATGTATAATGTATGTTTTCAGGTGGTGAATTGTTATTTGAGTATGCTGATGCAAGACAACCCCGGAAAGGTGTTCTCTCTACCAAGCCACATAACACTGAAATGGGCAAACAAATCGGGGTGTGATTGGATGTTTGAGAAAGTAAGTGTTTTTAATTATATCTATTACAGCATTTTTATGTAAGTTTTGCATGTACATGATAGAGAGCAGCTTGTCATGTTTCATACATGTAACACTAATGTGAATAGTGTCACGGGAATTGGGATGTTTGTGATAAATATTTCCTAAAATATCGTTGTAACAGCATAACGTAATGTTTTCTACATTATCGTATCACTATTTTCGAGCTAGTTTGTGTATGTCGTGATGTAAATGTTTTTTTTTATAAAGGTTGCACCTCGGACGCCAAACTTACATTAATAACAAATATTTACTTTGTTGAAATGAAAAATAAATTTAATAAATATAAATTATTATTTTCTTACCGGCTATGCTTTGTAAGTTTATATGTATTAGTGTAACTATTAAAAGTAAATTGCATTTAAAAAAGTCATATATAGTTGCCATGTAGGTGTCATGTAACAGTACATGATAATTATATGAATTGTCAGTAATGACATAGAAACGTTTCATGTTGTTTCACAGACACACTTCACCACATTCAAGTATGTGGTAGTACCACTGTGCTGCTACGGGGCTACAAATCCACAAGAAGTGGATGCAGGAGAGCATTGGATGCTCCTTGTTGCTGACACAGAGAAAAAACAAGTGTATGTTCTGAACTCCCTGCAGTCAACCACGTACGATGCAGAGGCTGCAACATTCATCGATGGTTGGAAGTAAGTACTGTTTCACAAAATGCAACATAATTAATATATAATTAATATTTACTATTACATCACTGGTAATTATTATGAAGAAAGACTTTTCATAATTTAAGGACAGACACTGCAGCTAAAATGATACTTTTAGTCAAAAATACTCAAAACGTGTTTCTGTTGTATATTGATAGCATTTTATGTTTACTATTAATAAATATATTTTTGTAACATCTACATACCTCTAAATAACTTATATTCATGGGTAAAGCATGCTTCTGTCTTGTAATAAATAAGATTACCCACTTTGACAGCTGTTCATACACATTTGCAAAAACATGTTTTTCCAAATTTGAAGCATCACATTTCTAGAAATAATGATGCCAGCCACATCAATAAAATGTTGATAGATGTGTACCATGTGATCTTTTCTACGGAATATGGAAGCTATATATTTTGTATATGTTATTGTTATGGGGTGAAATTAGTATTTGTAACGAAAAATATAAGTTTTTGCCAAACAAATTTCACTCAACATTGTTTATATAAAATAATGACAATGTCTGAAATATACATTCAATATTGCATAGAATGAGGTATTGTAAACAAGAAAGGAACAGGGCACAAATAATTACCCCTTATAAAATATCCTATGTAGTTGCCACATCTCCCCTTAAAACAGTGAAAATGTTTTGCAGTTGTTAATAATTTACAATTTAGCTGTGTAAATAAGTACCTCACTTCAAACAGTGCCATCTTTATGTATAAATAAAGTAGTTTTAATTTGATATTTAAAAATAATTTTCATACGCTAACATGCATGATACTTTCTTATTGAAGAGACTACATGAAGCAGCGCTCTGAGACTGTTGAGGCTGAACTGGCACACTGGGAGACATGTAAAGTGCCATGCAGACCGCAGGCGGACACTTCAAGCTGTGGGATATTTGTCCTTATGGTAAGCTTTATGAATATGATTAAAGTACGACAATAAAAAGACTATTATTCATTCATATGTAGACATTATTTACATAACATTAAAAGTCCATGTATATTTTTGTAAACCAGTGACAGCATGTGGAATTTCCTCCTGCACTGCAGTGTTCCTTTAACCACTTCTAGTTAAACATTAATACATGCACAGAACAAAACTTGTTATATGTACAATTTCCAACAATTGTACATTATATGATGAAATCATGACTGCTGTTATTATGATTGTTTTGCTGAAACAAAGATTCATTCATTCATAAAACGGAAATTGCAAATTTTGGGGACATCACATTTGAAACAGTGAAACAATAAAAAAAAGTTCCACCTGGTGGCGCCACCCTTTTTGACGTTTTCACTATGAATGAGGTGTTTGTGTAACCTTAAACACTGTTATGAACATGTACAGTGAAAGTATTAAAATCATATTTCATTAATTTTTAAAAGTAACACTACGTATCTTTTTTAACTTATGATCATCAATACAAAACAACACGCATATCATGGTGGTTTTCAAATTAATATATTAAATACAAAATTGCATGTAATATTGAGTTTGAATTCATTGCAGAATGCTGAAGCATTGGCAAAAGGGGTATCTACTGCCATCATGGGTCAGGCCCAAGCCACAGAATACAGAAAGCATGTTTGGAGCCGGTTCGTGGAGGAAAATGGAAAGTTGACTTGTGCAAGTCCGGCCTGTCATCCCACGAAAAGAGTACATAATTGGGTTGAATGTGAGAACTGCATGGCCTGGTGGCACTGCAGCTGTGCAAGGGTTACCAAAAAACCATGCAATTTTTATTGCAGTGAATGCACTAGGCGCCTGCAAAACAGATAATGTGTTCTGTTGTGTGCATCAGCATGTCGTTTCTAAATCTGCCTGTCAATCGCTATCCCCTGCCAGAAGCATTTTTTTTAGTTCTTGCGGTGCATTAGCGCATATGAGTATGTTGTCGGCGAAGCAAAGATGACTGAGACATTCTCCATCTATCCTCAAGTCACTTGAACTGCAATTAAAGATAGCATCTGTCGTTCAGAATAGTCTTGAATTTCTCATTCAAATAGCCTTGAAAAGTCTTCAATAGCCTTGAGTTTCACATCTCCACTAGCATACCGACACTTGAATGAGAAGTCATCATTTCCTATCAGATCGGACAAATACACGCACGAAATGATTCAACAGCGTCGCATTTACTTTAAATAATTAGTCTGTCCACGTATATACAATGAAAATATTACTAAATGCACGTGCGTACACGTCGAGATCTGCTCTGGAAATAACGGTCAGACTCGTGCTTATTTCCAGAGCAGCTCTGAAAATAAATATCTTCTCAATTTCCCCATCAAGACCGTCAAAACACACACGAAATGATTCAACTGCGTCGCATTTACTTTAAATAATTAGTCTCTCCACGTATATACAATGGAAATATTACTAAGTGCACGTGCGTACACGTCGAGAACTGCTCTGGAAATAACGTTCACACTCGCGCTTATTTCCAGAGCTGCACTGGAAATAACGGTCAGACTCGCGCTTATTTCCAAAGCAGCTCTGAAAATAAACCTCTTCTCAATTTCCCCATCAAGACCGTCAAAAGGCGCACGAAATGATCCAACAGCGTCGCATTTACTTTAAATAATTAGTCTGTCCACGTATATACAATGAAAATATTACCAAGTGCACGTGCGTACACGTCGAGATCTGCTCTGGAAATAACGGTCAGACTCGCGCTTATTTCCAGAGCAGCTCTGAAAATAAATCTCTCCTCAATTTCCCCCTCAAGACCGTCAAAACACGCACGAAATAATTCAACAGCGTCGCATTTACTTTAAATAATTAGTCTGTCCACGTATATACAATGGAAATATTACTAAGTGCACGTGCGTACACGTCGAGATCTGCTCTGGAAATAACGGTCAGACTCGCGCATATTTCCAGAGCAGCTCTGAAAATAAACCTCTTCTCAATTTCCCCATCAAGACCGTCAAAACACGCACGAATTGATTCAACAACGTCGCATTTATTTTAAATAATTAGTCTGTCCACGTATATATAATGAAAATATTACCAAGTGCACGTGCGTACACGTCGATATCTGCTCTGGAAATAACGGTCACACTCGCGCTTATTTTTAGAGCTGCTCTGGAAATAACGGTCAGACTCGCGCTTATTTCCAGAGCAGCTCTGAAAATAAATCTCTTCTCAATTTCCCCATCAAGACCGTCAAAACACGCACGAAATGATCCAACAGCGTTGCATTTACTTTAAATAATTAATCTGTCCACGTATATACAATCAAAATATTACTAAATGCACGTGCGTACACGTCGAGATCTGCTCTGGAAATAACGGTCAGACTCGTGCTTATTTCCAAAGCAGCTCTGAAAATAAACCTCTTCTCAATTTCCCCATCAAGACCGTCAAAACGCGCACGAAATGATCCAACAGCGTCGCATTTACTTTAAATAATTAGTCTGTCCACGTATATACAATGAAAATATTACCAAGTGCACGTGCGTACACGTCGAGATCTGCTCTGGAAATAACGGTCAGACTCGCGCTTATTTCCAGAGCAGCTCTGAAAATAAATCTCTCCTCAATTTCCCCCTCAAGACCGTCAAAACACGCACGAAATAATTCAACAGCGTCGCATTTACTTTAAATAATTAGTCTGTCCACGTATATACAATGGAAATATTACTAAGTGCACGTGCGTACACGTCGAGAACTGCTCTGGAAATAACGTTCACACTCGCGCTTATTTCCAGAGCTGCACTGGAAATAACGGTCAGACTCGCGCTTATTTCCAAAGCAGCTCTGAAAATAAACCTCTTCTCTATTTCCCCATCAAGACCGTCAAAACGCGCACGAAATGATCCAACAGCGTCGCATTTACTTTAAATAATTAGTCTGTCCACGTATATACAATGAAAATATTACCAAGTGCACGTGCGTACACGTCGAGATCTGCTCTGGAAATAACGGTCAGACTCGTGCTTATTTCCAGAGCAGCTCTGAAAATAAACCTCTTCTCAATTTCCCCATCAAGACCGTCAAAACACGCACGAAATGATCCAACAGCGTCGCATTTACTTTAAATAATTAGTCTGTCCACGTATATACAATGAAAATATTACCAAGTGCACGTGCGTACACGTCGAGATCTGCTCTGGAAATAACGGTCAGACTCGCGCTTATTTCCAGAGCAGCTCTGAAAATAAATCTCTCCTCAATTTCCCTCTCAAGACCGTCAAAACACGCACGAATTGTTCCAACAGCGTCGCATTTACTTTAAATAATTAGTATGTCCACGTATATACAATGAAAATATTACCAAGTGCACGTGCGTACACGTCGAGATCTGCTCTGGAAATAACGGTCACACTCGCGCTTATTTTTAGAGCTGCTCTGGAAATAACGGTCAGACTCGCGATTATTTCCAGAGCAGCTCTGAAAATAAATCTCTTCTCAATTTCCCCATCAAGACCGTCAAAACACGCACGAAATGATCCAACAGCGTTGCATTTACTTTAAATAATTAGTCTGTCCACGTATATACAATGAAAATATTACTAAATGGACGTGCGTACACGTCGAGATCTGCTCTGGAAATAACGGTCAGACTCGTGCTTATTTCCAGAGCAGCTCTGAAAATAAATATCTTCTCAATTTCCCCATCAAGACCGTCAAAACACACACGAAATGATTCAACTGCGTCGCATTTACTTTAAATAATTAGTCTGTCCACGTATATACAATGAAAATATTACCAAGTGCACGTGCGTACACGTCGAGATCTGCTCTGGAAATAACGGTCAGACTCGCGCTTATTTCCAGAGCAGCTCTGAAAATAAATCTCTCCTCAATTTCCCCCTCAAGACCGTCAAAACACGCACGAAATAATTTAACAACGTCGCATTTACTTTAAATAATTAGTCTGTCCACGTATATACAATGGAAATATTACTAAGTGCACGTGCGTACACGTCGAGATCTGCTCTGGAAATAACGGTCAGACTCGCGCATATTTCCAGAGCAGCTCTGAAAATAAACCTCTTCTCAATTTCCCCATCAAGACCGTCAAAACACGCACGAATTGATCCAACAACGTCGCATTTACTTTAAATAATTAGTCTGTCCACGTATATATAATGAAAATATTACCAAGTGCACGTGCGTACACGTCGAGATCTGCTCTGGAAATAACGGTCACACTCGCGCTTATTTTTAGAGCTGCTCTGGAAATAACGGTCAGACTCGCGCTTATTTCCAGAGCAGCTCTGAAAATAAATCTCTTCTCA
The DNA here is from genome assembly GCA_020002185.1 of Paraescarpia echinospica. NCBI lineage: Eukaryota > Metazoa > Annelida > Polychaeta > Sabellida > Siboglinidae > Paraescarpia > Paraescarpia echinospica. Next base: position 80,219 of record JAHLWY010000437.1, read on the forward strand.
ATTTCCCCATCAAGACCGTCAAAACACGCACGAATTGATCCAACAGCGTTGCATTTACTTTAAATAATTAATCTGTCCACGTATATACAATCAAAATATTACTAAATGCACGTGCGTACACGTCGAGATCTGCTCTGGAAATAACGGTCAGACTCGTGCTTATTTCCAAAGCAGCTCTGAAAATAAACCTCTTCTCAATTTCCCCATCAAGACCGTCAAAACGCGCACGAAATAATTCAACAGCGTCGCATTTACTTTAAATAATTAGTCTGTCCACGTATATACAATGGAAATATTACTAAGTGCACGTGCGTACACGTCGAGATCTGCTCTGGAAATAACGGTCAGACTCGCGCTTATTTCCAGAGCAGCTCTGAAAATAAATCTCTCCTCAATTTCCCCCTCAAGACCTTCAAAACACGCACGAAATGATTCAACAGCGTCGCATTTACTTTAAATAATTAGTCAGTCCACGTATACACAATGAAAATATTACTAAGTGCACGTGCGTACACGTCGAGATCTGCTCTGGAAATAGCGTTCACATGGCTTGTTTTCCAGAGCTGCCACACTAAATAACGGTCAGACTCGGCAGCATTTCCAAAGCTGGCTCTGAAAATAAACCTCTTCTCTATTTTCCCCATCAAGACCGTCAAAACGCGCGAAATGATCCAGCGTCGCATTTACTTTAAATAGTAGTCTGTCCCGCGTATATACGAAGATGTTACCAAGTGCGTGCGTACACGATAAGATCTGCTCTGGAAATAACGGTCAGACTCGCGCTTATTTCCAGAGCTGCACTGGAAATAACGGTCAGACTCGCGCTTATTTCCAAAGCAGCTCTGAAAATAAACCTCTTCTCAATTTCCCCATCAAGACCGTCAAAACGCGCACGAAATGATCCAACAGCGTCGCATTTACTTTAAATAATTAGTCTGTCCACGTATATACAATGAAAATATTACCAAGTGCACGTGCGTACACGTCGAGATCTGCTCTGGAAATAACGGTCAGACTCGCGCTTATTTCCAGAGCAGCTCTGAAAATAAATCTCTCCTCAATTTCCCTCTCAAGACCGTCAAAACACGCACGAATTGTTCCAACAGCGTCGCATTTACTTTAAATAATTAGTATGTCCACGTATATACAATGAAAATATTACCAAGTGCACGTGCGTACACGTCGAGATCTGCTCTGGAAATAACGGTCACACTCGCGCTTATTTTTAGAGCTGCTCTGGAAATAACGGTCAGACTCGCGCTTATTTCCAGAGCAGCTCTGAAAATAAATCTCTTCTCAATTTCCCCATCAAGAACGTCAAAACACGCACGAAATGATCCAACAGCGTTGCATTTACTTTAAATAATTAGTCTGTCCACGTATATACAATGAAAATATTACTAAATGCACGTGCGTACACGTCGAGATCTGCTCTGGAAATAACGGTCAGACTCGCGCTTATTTCCAGAGCAGCTCTGAAAATAAATATCTTCTCAATTTCCCCACCAAGACCGTCAAAACACACACGAAATGATTCAACTGCGTCGCATTTTAAAACGATAATTTAGTCTCCGTATATACAATAGACATGCTACTAAATGCGTGCGTACGTCGGAGTCGCTCTGGAAATGGCAGTTCAGACTCGCGCTTATTTCCAGAGCAGCTCTGAAAATAAATCTCTTCTCAATTTCCCCATCAAGACCGTCTAAACACGCACGAAATGATCCAACAGCGTCGCATTTACTTTAAATAATTAGTCTGTCCACGTATATACAATGGACATATTACTAAGTGCACGTGCGTACACGTCGAGAACTGCTCTGGAAATAACGTTCACACTCGCGCTTATTTCCAGAGCTGCACTGGAAATAACGGTCAGACTCGCGCTTATTTCCAAAGCAGCTCTGAAAATAAACCTCTTCTCAATTTCCCCATCAAGACCGTCAAAAGGCGCACGAAATGATCCAACAGCGTCGCATTTACTTTAAATAATTAGTCTGTCCACGTATATACAATGAAAATATTACCAAGTGCACGTGCGTACACGTCGAGATCTGCTCTGGAAATAACGGTCAGACTCGCGCTTATTTCCAGAGCAGCTCTGAAAATAAATCTCTCCTCAATTTCCCCCTCAAGACCGTCAAAACACGCACGAAATAATTCAACAGCGTCGCATTTCCTTTAAATAATTAGTCTGTCCACGTATATACAATGGAAATATTACTAAGTGCACGTGCGTACACGTCGAGATCTGCTCTGGAAATAACGGTCAGACTCGCGCATATTTCCAGAGCAGCTCTGAAAATAAACCTCTTCTCAATTTCCCCATCAAGACCGTCAAAACACGCACGAATTGATCCAACAACGTCGCATTTACTTTAAATAATTAGTCTGTCCACGTATATATAATGAAAATATTACCAAGTGCACGTGCGTACACGTCGAGATCTGCTCTGGAAATAACGGTCACACTCGCGCTTATTTTTAGAGCTGCTCTGGAAATAACGGTCAGACTCGCGCTTATTTCCAGAGCAGCTCTGAAAATAAATATCTTCTCAATTTCCCCATCAAGACCGTCAAAACACGCACGAAATGATCCAACAGCGTTGCATTTACTTTAAATAATTAGTCTGTCCACGTATATACAATGAAAATATTACTAAATGCACGTGCGTACACGTCGAGATCTGCTCTGGAAATAACGGTCAGACTCGTGCTTATTTCCAGAGCAGCTCTGAAAATAAATATCTTCTCAATTTCCCCATCAAGACCGTCAAAACACACACGAAATGATTCAACTGCGTCGCATTTACTTTAAATAATTAGTCTCTCCACGTATATACAATGAAAATATTACTAAATGCACGTGCATACACGTCGAGATCTGCTCTGGAAATAACGGTCAGACTCGCACTTATTTCCAGAGCAGCTCTGAAAATAAATCTCATCTCAATTTCCCAATCAAGACCGTCTAAACACGCACGAAATGATCCAACAGCGTCGCATTTACTTTAAATAATTAGTCTGTCCACGTATATACAATGGAAATATTACCAAGTGCACGTGCGTAC